>PVHY01032279.1:0-11990 GCA_004024945.1 Uropsilus gracilis
GCCGCCGCCGCCGCCGCCGCTGCTGCTGCTCCTGCTCCTGCTGCCGCCGCCGCTGCTGGCCGGCGCCACCGCCGCCGCCTCGCGGGAGCCCGACAGCCCCTGCCGGCTCAAGACCGTCACGGTGTCCACGCTGCCCGCCCTGCGGGAGAGCGACATTGGCTGGAGCGGCGCCCGCGCCGGGGCCGGGACCGGGGCCGGAGCCGCGGCCGCCGCCGCCGCCGCCGCCGCCGCGTCCCCGGGCTCCTCGGGCACCGCCGCCGAGTCGCGCCTCCTGCTCTTTGTGCGGAACGAGCTGCCCGGGCGCATCGCCGTGCAGGACGACCTGGACAACACCGAGCTGCCCTTCTTCACCCTGGGTAAGGCTGGGCGCCGGCGCGCGCGGGATGCCGAGCACCCGCCAGCTCCCAAGTGCCGCCGGACGTGTGGGGGCGCCCTGGGGATCCCCGCCCCGGGCTGCCCCGGGCGGGCTGGGGAGAGGGCAGCGGAGGGCCCAGGAGGGCGTACAGGTGGTTGCGAGGCGCGCGGGCCAGGAGGTCCCGGGAGCGCGTGGCGGGAGCCCGGGGGCGTGCCAGCCTCCCGCAGTGGGGACCTGCCCCTCGGTCCCTCCGTCCACACGCCCAGCTCTGCCGCGAGCATCCCCTCTGCCCCAGGTGGCCCCTGCGCTTGGGTTCGGGCCAGGGTAGCCCCCGGCTCCCCAGCCGGATGGAGGTCCGGTCGCCCGCCGCTCCTCTGGGCACGGTCGCCGGCCACCCGCAGTCACCGCCCCCTCGCTCCGCTTCGGAGTTGGCGCGGCTCTTTGGGAGAGATTTTGCCGAGAGTCGCCGCCGAGGAGCTGGGTGTCGAATGGCTCAGCCCGCACTAGCTCCGCTCCCCTGTGGGCTGGGTGACCTTGGCCAAATCGCTTGCCCTCTCTGGGCCTCAGTTTTGGCCGTCCGTGAAATGGGGCTGGGGCGCATTGCGTGGCTTTTGGGGACCGGGACTCCGAGCCCAGCTCTTCACTTCCAGGACCCCCCCCCTCCCCCAGCCCAGTCTCCTTCTCTGGTGTCGCATCGCCTTCCTACCCCCCTTCCCCGCGGGGGAGCACGTTTGTCCAACAGCTCACCCATCGGGCCAATGATAAGAAGTCAATAACCAGATCAAAAGGGGTGGGGGACAAGATGGGGGCGAGGACGCCACCAAAAAAGTTCATCAGAAAGTTCGCCGGCACCTGGGCACCCTTGGTGCCCAGCGCGAGTCCGGGAGGCGCCGGCCCAAGCGTGCAGCGGCGGGCGACTTGCTCCGGGTGATGATCGCTTCATTAGCTCCGACAGCGTTTGCAAAAGCGTTGCTCCCCTTCAGCTCTCCCGCGCTCGCGGCTCGCTCTCCCCTCCCCTCTTGGGGGCGCGGGGCGCGATTGGTTGTCGGAGTCTGGCCAACAACCGTGCGGGGAGGCGCGAGGGCTCGGGCGACGCAGGCTCTTCTTCCCCGACCCTGCCTAGGCCGGGTGGCGGGTCTGACAGGTCTGCGCCTTCAGGATCCCAACTCGAGCCCCTGAGGTTAACTCTTTCCCTGCCTGAGAAGCCCCGGAGGGTAATCAACGGGGCAGACGCCTCTCTCCTGGGAGCCATAATATTGTTCAATGTCTTTTTTTTGTGACGCCCTCCTCCCCCTGTTCTGTCAGGGTGGCTGCCTTGAGGTTTGAGGGGCCCTCAGCCCTCTCGGGGTCTGAGCTTGAGCCTCGGGTTTCTGCCCCCCGGTGCTCCCCAGATGGCTGTAACCTGAGCGTGCTGAGCTTCCCGGGAGGCCGGGCGGGAGACCGCCTCGCGGGTTCCCAGGGGACTTCCCGCGGCGGCGTCTGGAGTGCGACACACAAGCATATCACACGCGCGCATACACACGCACACACACGCCGGTAGCCCGTGCCACGTGCATCTGTGGGATTGCCCATTTCCAAGACGGGATGGGCACGGAATTGGAGTTCCCTTAGGGCAAAGAACTAACCCCTGGCTCTTGGCTGGAGGTCACCTGTCGCTTCCCCGCCGAGAAGAGCCCTTCGGGAGATGCCAGAGTGTCCCACCACCGCTGCTTCCAACCCCAGATCCCTAGACTCAAGCGTGCCCTGAGGGTCAGGAGTGGGGAGCCCCTTTCTGGACGTTTTTGGGTATGGCTTGACTTGGACAGGCGGACCCCTGCTAATATCATAATTCTAATTCCCCAATGATGAGGGTGGACCCGAGACAGCCCAGAATCCCTGGAGCGGGCAAGTTCTGCCTTTTTAAACTTTGACTTGCTGAGTGCTGAGTGCTCGAGGAGCTGAGTGCTGGGAGCCCGAGGCCGGCTGAGTGAGGAGCCGGCGTCCTGGAATCCCCCCGGGACCTGTGCGTCAGCCTGAGAGTCTCCCGGCGCCCTCCGCCTGGAGCCTTCAGCCTTCTCTGACGCAGGCGGCTGAGCAGGGTGGCTGGGGACTGCCTGCCGTGGAGTGGCGGGGTGCAGTCCTCATTGGCAGCTCGAGCCCTTTAGACTAGGTGAGGGATGAGTTCCTGCCTACGTCTCCCTCCAGCGCCCTGGACTGGCAGCTCAAGGCGCTCCCGCGGGGATTTGGCTAGCGAGGTAGTCAGCAGATGGCCGAGCAGAGCAGGAGCTGTGTAGGGAGACGTGGGCTTTTTATTTGTGTTGGTCTGCCACTGTTTGCGTGTAAACACGGAGCGCACAATGAGCTCTGGGAGGACCACGCTGGCTGGAAATGCGGGTTGCTGGTGGAGGTGGCGGAGGGGGCCAGGGTGCTGATTGGTGTTTGGCCGGCTCTTTCTCAGGGTGTCTTGGCAGACCCATCCCATGCCGACACCTTTTAAGCATCCTTTCCTAGTGTTTGTCTCGGGTTCTGCGGGAGCTCTCGGCGCTAACTCTCCAGTTCACGGGATTTGGAGATGGCAGAGGCCACAGCTGCCCAGGCAGTTAGTAAATGCCAAATCTTGCTGATAGTGGGGATGCGTGGAGCCACCGCTAGGGGGTGATGGTGTCCGCCTGAGCCTTCTGGCCATGCTTTGGGTTATGGACCCAGGGATGGCGGTGATAGAAGGAACCGGGCTTTCAAGGGGGATGGGGCGAACAAGAAGACAATTCCATTTTATTCTAGGTCCAGTTGGGGGAACTCAGCGTAATTTTGCACAAACTGCCTCCTTATTCACCAAAGTCACCCTCCATACCTCGCCCCCTCTCCCCTGCCACTATGTCTTTCTTGTTTGAGTTATTTGCTGGATTATCGGGTGATGGCTAGACTTAAAAGACTTTCCCCCAGGCCTCCTCCTCCTGACAGCTCCACTCTCCCTCTCATGTTCCAGCCTGCTTTATGTCGCTAGAAGTTCCCCGCAGAGGTTAAGATCCCCCAAATTTCTGTATCTGCGTCTTCTTCAGAATCTGACTGTTGTCACTGGTATTGACAAAGTGAATTTTCTTGAAAGTGATCAAGGAATAGCTAATAGTTATTGACTGGGGAGTGTGGTGCTGAGAGATTTATTCTCGCATTATAGTGTTAGTTCACATATAATGTATGAAATGGGCACAGCTGTTACTCCTACTTAATTCATACTAGAACATTCTTAGAGAAGTGAAGAACCTGACCCAAGGTCACCCTTGGAATACATGGCAGACTTGGAACTGGAATGTCACTCCACAGGCCATCTCCGTTTTTGGTAACTGCTGAACAAGCCTCCTGTGTCAACATGTTTTGCAATGCTGGGGACATTGATGACATGGTGCTTGGAAAGCAATCTAACCATCCTCAACAGGAAAGGAACTGCAGGAACGTTGGTTACCTGGGTGAATGGAAGTGTAAGAGGTGGAAAGCCAGGTATGAGCTAGATGACCTCGAATGACCCTGCCAGTTCTGCCAGTTCACTAACTCCTGGGATATCCAAGGGAATGCAGTTTAGTGTCATGTTCAGTGACATCAGGGTGGGAAGACAGCACTGTAGATTCAGAGAAAGTGGAGAACACTTTCTGGACAGGGAATAACCTGAGCTAGGTCTTGGAGGTTAGACTGGAGGAGAAGCTGAACACTCCAGGATGACTGGGAAACATAATGCTGGTTTGAATCTGGAACTTTCAGCCTTTGGCTTACTGTGACCTTGAATAAGTCATTTATCCCCCAGAGCTTCACTTCTTTGTGTTGTAATATGAGTGGGTAGATGAGCCCTAAAATAGGCCTTCAGTGTAAAGATTCCATGAACTTGAAGTGCCCTGACCTACTCAGTCACTCTGATTAGCTCCTCCTACTTCTCACTGTCTCCTTTCCTTTGCCAGTAACATGGGGGTGTTGGGAAGAACTGATTGAAAAGAAGGGATTTGAGGAGCAGCAGGGTTCTGCCAATGCAGGGCTTCTGAGGTAAGCTGGCACATCACTTGGTTCTCATCTACCCCCAGGTAGCCCTGGAGTTCGCTGGTGGATTTAGCTTTCATGCCCACAGGTAGGGAAATGGCATCCTTCTTCCCATGCTTGATGAGGGGGAGGTCAGACTGTTTAGCATCAGCCTTGATTTAACAAAAGGAGGGAGAAGAGAGGCAATTGAGGACCACTTGCTAGCAACAGTTCTTACTAATGTGCTTTCTCGTGTAAATCCCAAGTGAGGAGTGTGCTCTCTTTTTGGCAGGGGCGGGGAGAGGCTGTCCAGTAATGCATCTTTAAATGCACCTGTGAGAGTACAGCTGACAGTGCCCTGCAGAGCTGGCCAGAAGGACTTTTTGTGGGGGAGCTGATTAATCTAGGTGAGATGTCTTGCAATGTCTCCGGGTTAGGTTTGCAGGGACTCCTTAAAGGGCAGATAAAGATAGACATGCAAGGACAGAAGCCTCTGGAGGGAGTGGGGGGCTAGGCGCCAAGTCAGAGGGGGTGCTAGGAGTTGGGGCTTGAGCCTTAGAAGAAGGTTTCACAAAGCTGAAGAGCTTCCTCCAAAGGGGAATGAAGATCCTTTGGTTCTCAGGAATGTCTGAGAATGGCAGACACTGGATGGGGAAGCAGTTGTAGAGGCTGACTGCCCATTTTGCTGTCTGGTTTGATTCTAAAGGTGGAAGCCAAGCCAGGCATGGTGGCACACTCCTGTAATCCCAGCTACCTGGGAGAATGAGGCTAGGGCCGAGTCTGCAAGTTTGACACAACCCCGGGCAATATAGTAAGACCTACTCTCTAAAACATAGCTGGATGTGGTGGTGCATGCCTGTAATCCTAGCTACCTGGGAGGCTGAGGCTAGGGATTGCTTGAGTCCACGGGTTTGATACTACCCCAGGCAACATACAACATAGCGAGACCTAGTCTCTAAAAAAAACAAAAAAAGAAAGAAAAGTAGATGCCAGTTTGTAAGAGGGAGGAAAGAGGTGCAAATAGTAGTAAACTGGGTCTTCTGTAGGAATTTCTGACCACAGAACATACGTTAAGTCAATCCCAGTGTTTCTAGTCTGTGCCATTCTCTCTCTCTTTCTCTCTCCCTCTCTCCTTGAGAAAGGGAAAGCAAGGAGAGATAGGACTCTGAGAAGGAGAGAGGGAATTTGATGTCTTCAAACAGAGCTAGGCTTAAAAAGAAAAGTCAGTTATTTCCTGACTTGCTCACCAGGTCCTGCATTTCGAAATCAGTATTTGAATAGCACTCAAACTTCAAGGTCCCATCCTGTTGTGATGGTTCAGATTTCTGGGACAATGTAAACAGGGGTTCTGCAAGGACCTGTGTTCAGTGGGCTCTGATTTGAGTCTTATTCCCTTTTCTCACTCTCTTCACACCATCTCCATCTCTTTGCAAACTCAAATCTGGAGACACTTATTTCACACTCAGGGTTGAGGGAAATGTATTGTCTGCTTCCAGAAGTTTCTGTGTTACTGAGGTGGGGTTGAGGTGGGGAGAGGGGTGGGTTGGCATCCGCTCTGTTGAGAGGATCAAGTTTGGTCAAGGCCAGATTGGCTGCTTCTGGGCATGAGGGGAACCAACTTAGAGAGCAAAGCTATGGGTCATTTTGGGGTGACCCCAAATTTTGGGCTGGAAGCCCCTTCTTTTACTATAATAGGTAATTCTGTGCCTTTAATTCTCCACAAGTTGGGCAGTAGATTTGACTAGGCCTCTGGCAGGTGAAGCCTCCTGCCTCTCACCTTTTTGCTTTGCTGTGAACGAAGACTAGGCTGCCTGAGATAGGTGTGATGTATGCTGGGGAAAGGAGGCTGTAGAGTGGCAGTGACTTATTTTGGTGAAGTCCTGAAAACTATTATCACAGCCACCAACAATGATGGCCTCACAGGATCCCAGGTTCTCAGAGTGCCCCAAATTTATGGCGCTACTGAGACCCAATTCAGAGGGAACCTATGACAGGAAGAGCAATTCCAGGGTGACCCCAGGGGTCCTGGGACCCACCCCATGATTCTTTCTGTCCTGATGCCAGACCTCTGACCTGCCTCTGGGGTTCAGTAACTCTCAGTGTCCCCAACTAGGTTGCCTGCCCTAAGGGCTCCCCTATCTCCTCCTCTCCCTGCAAATCCCAAAACTCTTAAGGGGGAAAATATCCCTGGGGAAATAGAATTTGTTTTCTTGCCTAAATATACAGATGGTAGACTCCAGTCTCTCCTGAGCTGAGGAGTTTTATTCTGGGGGAGCAGGAAACTCCTTGTCTTTTGCTCTAGCTGCCTTCAGGGGAAGAAGCTTGCTCCTTTTTAGGAAAGAATTAGATTTATTTATCCATTTATTTATTTTGAGACTAGGTCTCACTATTTTTGCCTGTGGAACCACAAGCTCACGTTGCCCGGGTTACCACAGACTCAAGCAATCCCCAGCCTCAGCTTCCCAGGTAGCTGGGATTACAGGCGCACGCCACCATGCCCAGCTATTTTTCAGGAACTAGATCTCGGGACGTGCCCCTGGTGGGACTTGAACCACGATCCCTGGCCCCAGCCACAACTTCCTAGGCTGCCACTTACTACCACCATGCCCGGCTGCAAAGAATCAGATTTAACCTTGAGGTGTAGCAGCCTTTGGGGGTTGCTTCCTTTCTGGTGCTGATCGTTTCCGAGTTCTCACACTGACCAGTTAGTGGCAACAGAAGACTAACTATAGCGAGAGAGCTGCCGTTCCTTTCCTCCCAGCACAGCTTGCAGCCTTTCTGCCCCACAAGGAGGCAGGCAGCCATGCTTGGCTGGCCTTGCTCCAGTCTCATTTGCCAGGGCTCTCCTTTCTCTGGCTTTTTGTCTGCCGCCCTTTTGGACATCAGCCTCCATAATGACTTCCTGCTGGATTGGAAGGGAGCTGGGTGGGGACCGCATCACTTAAGAGCAAGGCTTACTCAGTGGCATATTGGAAGAGCAGACAGCCCAGCCGGTGTGAGTGTCCAGTGTCGACAGGGATGCTGGAGGTTCTGAGTGGGTAAGGTTTTCACCTGAGGATGATGACTCATTTCTCCATCCCCATTGGGGCAGCTCTGGCTGGCTCCATCCTCAGCATCCTCCGGGATCCATCGTCTATATGTGCAGACAGTGATTTCATTACACGCCCACCTCTGAAGATGGCTTCACTGCTTCCACCTGCTTCATAGTATGAAGTTCAAGCTCTGTGTTGTGTGATGCAAAGTCCATGATTAGGTTCTGTTGATGTGGTCTGGGGCTAAGCACCCATCCTTCTGATTCTGTAACTGCCCCACCACCCCTGGAATAATCGTTTCTCACTCTCAAGCCTGAATTCAAATGTCAGCTACCTTGAAGCTTTTCCTGCCTTATTCATCATGGAGCTGAACACTGGGCTTTGGCCCCCACCAGCAATTTTAAGGCTGCTAGGATAATGGCGAGTGCCTTAGAAACTACTGAGCTATCATTTGCTTGGCACTGCTTTTGGTACTTAAGACACACCTAAAAGAAAATGCTTAGGTTCCTGCATTCGGAGAGTTTATGCCCAGGAGTGTGTGTGCGTGCGTGCGTGCATGCGTGCGTGTGTGAGTGTGTGTGTGTGTGTGTACTCGGGAGAGGAAGACAATAACAAACAGATGAAATCAGACAATTGTATGCAAAGGGGATGAATTCTATAAAAAAATAAAGGAAAACTTTTAAACTGGGACATTTTTTTCTTTGCCGTCAGGAGATAGGCTTTAATATTAAATTAGGATAGCGTGCCAGGAGTTTATTGAGAGTGTGGGATTGGAAACAACACTTGGAGGAGTTAGCTGAGCAGATATCTAGGAGAACATTCCAGACTAAAACCACTTCAGCAGAGCTCCGGCTTAGGGGCAAAACCTTGGGTCCTTAGTGGCCATCAAGAAAGCTTTGGGCCCAAGTTACATGAGTGAGAGGGTAAGAAGTAAGCCAGGGCAGGAGCAGGAACAGGGTGACATTGGGGTCATAGAGGCTGCTGTCAGCATCAGGGCTTTTACTTGGGGAAAAGAACGAGACAAGATTTTAGGCCAAAGAGTTTCAGTGTCTGACGGATGTTTCCAAAACCCTTCTCAGACTTCTCTGAAAAAAAGCAGAGGTAGAAGCTTGAAGGCCTGGAGCGTCTGCTCAGGTGAGAGATAATGGTGGCTTGGAGGAGGGTGGGAACAGATCTCATGTTTCTTCTTGCCTGCCTATGAGAATATACCTCTTACCTTTCTAGGGCCTGGGCACTTCATCTGTATCTGGCATTCCCTTCTGTCCTTGGCACACCCTGGGTGTTCAGGGGGACAGAGATGACTGGAACCTGGGTTTGCCACATCTCGTCCTGGTGTACATTCTAGGAAAGAGCATTGAACACTCACTTATCCCTCTGGGCTGGGTTAGAATTCCACCTCTTTCAAAAGTCTGCCCAAAAGTCTTCCTGCAAGAAGCTTCCACAGCCATTGCCTTCACCTCCTCCTTCCTTCGTATTATTCTGGGGAAGCCAGATAAGGAATTAGTTTTGTGTTGTGGCCACAGGGAGGCACTGAATGTTGTGGGGCTATGTTACATCATGGTGCTGGGGCATTAAATGCCACAACTGGAAATAATTTAGGACTTTACCCAAAGGAAATCCTTCATTGAAAAGATGCTATAGTCACCATAGTAAGCCCATGGTAACACAGACAACAGATCCCAAACTATGGATTTGTAGTCTGATGTGTGTTCTTCCCACCTTGGTGAAGGATGCTAGGCCCCCAGTGAGCAGCAGGCCTATTATTCTGTATTTCTCCATGCTGGCCCAGGTGTGGACTCAGAACACAGGAGCACTGAGGAAAGTCAGCCTGCCCTGGCTGGTACACCTGTGGTCTTACATCATTCTTTCCATATTAGTGGATGCCTGGTAGGATTCATCCCATAGTTTAGGTGAACTCCAGGGCTTTTGAGGGCTATATATATTTAACACACCAGGACTACACAGTTATTACGTGGCTGAGTTGGGTCCGAACCTGGGTCAGCCTGGCTCCAAAACCTATGTTTTCTCTCCCAGGCATGTGGCACAGAGTTGGAAGCTCCTGAGTTTTCTTGTCTTTGACAGCCTCTTTTACTTTTTATCTCTTCCTCGTCTCATTACCCAGAAGTTGCAGACGTTTCTTATATAGGAACTTCAGGTGTGACAGCCTCCTGGGCCCGAGGGACTGAACACCTAGTTTGTTTCTATACTGCCAGAAGCTGACTCAGCATCTTGCCAAGCCCCATCACTCCTTGCAGGTTTGCCAAGAGAGCGCCGGGCCTTGTCTCGTTTTCTCTAGATGCCCCTCATTATCCCCGGACTCCTTGACAGGTAGAGTCCTCTGCTTCTCTCCTTTCCATCCTCCCTCCCTCCCTCCCCCTCTTCCTTTTTGCTTCCCTTTCTATCTCCTCTTCCCCGCAGGGATTTCCCACCTTATGCCAGGCTTGGTGTTTCCCTCGTGATCTAGTCCTATCCAGAGCATGTAGAGGTTCCTCCTTCTCTATTTAAACCTCCCCGGGGTCCCTGCTGCCTGTCACCAGCCTTGTGTGGTTCTGATGTTTTCACTTTGATGCTGGGAGCTGGATTACATTATCTATATGGATGGGATCAATATGACAACATACAATAGTTATATATGTCTCATAATGCCATAAAAATCCAGATACATAGTGAATATTTCCAGAATATTAAAACTGGGATACAAAATGCTCTGAAAGCCAGCCTAACACCCACATTGCTCAGCAAAGAGGAGTCTATTTTCCATGACCCTGCACTTACCCAAAGCCAAATGCAGCCTAAAGCCCCTCCTCTGACTGGAGCCAGGTGCTGAAGCGACTGTGACAGCTCAGAAGACTGAAAGCTCTGGGTTTGAATCCCTGTGCACTGCTCAACTTCGCCTACCACCAATCTGAGCCACTCTTTGCTTATCAATAAAGTGAAGATAACAATAACCCATTCTCGGGGTTGCTGTGGTCATGATTTTAGAGCATCTGCCCCAAAGCGAATTTCAGCCACTGCCAGGCACCACATTGTTTTGACTAGAGGATACCTGCTGCCCTTGGGATGAACATGCATAGCCCCCACGGTGCAAGTATCTGGTGCTGTTTGGAGGCTGCGGCCCTAACCACCTGGAGACCTTGTTCTGGAAGGAGGTGGAGGTAGGAATAAGATATGCAGATTCCCTTCCTCCTCCACCCCCCTGCACTCCAGCTTGGATGCTTGCCCTCTCCACCCCTCACCCCCCAGTCTGTCAGAAAGGACCATTGAGCTCGGCTCATTGTCGTGGAGCAGGGGAAGTGGCGTCTTGGGGTTGTCTGAGGACAGATTGGACAAAGTAGCTCTTAGAGGCTGGTGTAAAGCAGGTGGGTGCTGGGCAAGTCGGCAGAGCCCTCTCCCTTCTGTTGGGACCCGCTGACAAAGCCTGGCTCTCAGGCAAAGCCTGGCTCTCAGGCACTGGGGAAGTCACGAGTGACTCTGCAAGGAGCCGAACAGGGAAGGAACATTTCCATGCGCAGCATCAGCAGTAGAGAGATTTCCAGTCACAGTAATAGCTGCATTTGGGGGAATCATTTCAGCACTGGCTGTGGGTGGAGGAGGGAAGGGGAGGGGTGGCAAGGAAAGAGGAAAGGCCTGGGAGACGTCTGGTCTTTTTCTGCGGAGATGAGAGACAGCAGCGTCTTAGCCCAGAGAGAAACAGGTGCTAGACCCAGGTGCCTGGCTGTTGCTGGGCATTCAGGACCTCCTGCTTCCCACTGTCTGCTGCCATATGGACAGAGCCCCATTCTCAGGAGTCTCCCTGAGGATTGTGCACTACTTTCTGCTGTCTTTGCTCTGAGTACCTGGCTTACTCTTTTCAAGACATTCAGAACCATCAACACCTTCCTAGTTTGGCATGTGTAGGTCTAAAGGTTCAGGTTAACTTGAAAAGTAGCTACTCATCAAAAGCCCCCAAGGATATGGGGGAGGGGCTGCTGGGCCACTTAGGGGGGTCCACAAATCTGTTCCTGAACAAGTGCTGCCTCCTTAGTGTGTCCCTGCATTATCCACTTCCTGAAGTCTGTTCCTGGTGCACGTGGAGTTTTTGCTTCACCAATGACTTGGCAAATTTCTGAGATCACCAACACAGTTCACCCCACCCCAATGTCATACGCTGTTCTCTCGGCTAAGAATGCTTTTTCTAGCTGAGTCTCTGATTCACCAACTTTCTAACTTTAGCTCTTTTTCCTCCAAGTGTTAGGTAGAACTGGTTTGGTTTATTTTTCATTGAATGTGCACATCCCACTGGTAGGGTTGCCATATTGAGTGAAGAAAAACACATATAGAAAATTAAATACAGAATGCCAGTTCAACATGAACTTCAGGAAAACAATGACTGTCACAGGCATGGTTTAGAACATATATGTATAGGCTAAAGATTACTTGCTGATGATCGAGAAGGCACATTTGTTTTTTTTTTTTTTTCATATTTTTTTTCTTTATTTATATATAAATTTCACAACTTTGTAATCTCCAGGGTTTGCCTCCCCCCCTCCCTCCCCTCCCTTCCCCCCCTTTCCCTCCTGTTCATAGTTGTGCGCTTCATTTTGGTGCTTCGTTTGTTTTGACTTTCTTCAAGGCTTTTATTT
>PVHY01032280.1:0-11993 GCA_004024945.1 Uropsilus gracilis
CCCAAAGGAGACCTCAATGTGGGTACAAAAGGACACCTGTGCTCGGATGTTTATTGCAGCACTATTTATAATTGCAAGGACATGGAAACAACCCAAATGCCCCAGAACAGATGAGTGGATGAAAAAGATGTGGTACATATACACAATGGAGTATTACTCATCAATTAAAAATGACAAATTTGATGAATTTATGGAAACCGGATGTACCTAGAAGAAATCATTCTAGTAGAAACGAGTCAGATAGAAAGGGACAGAAACCAAATGGTTTCACTAATATATGGTCAACCAAATGAAACTGCACAAGGGGAGAATGGGGACCAGCTGGAGCGGGTGGGAAGGGGAGGCGGTGGGTGACCCCCAGGGACTGAAATGATGTGAAATATATATAAATTAAAAAATTATTTAAAAAAAAAAAGAATCCAGAATAAAATGTGCTCTTCATCGGAGTATTAAAAAAAAATCATATACTGCATTGTAAAATAAGTATCTCAATTAAAAAAATTATCAGGATCAACATAATAAAATATCTATACCAGGATGATAATAATTCAGCGTCAATGAAAAACTATGTCATAGCAGACAAAGAGGGAGTGATACGAAGAAACCATCCTCAACAGCATCAAGTGCAAAAAAAGGGTCTAAAATTTGTAGTGTTTCCTCTGTCTTTGAAAGTATGAAGGTCACTTAGTGATTACACAGGAGAGAATTGTTGTGGAGTAGTGAAGACAGGAAAGAGATTGCCAAGATATAATAGTGATTAATAAAAAAGAGAAGAGAGGGATTATAGAATAAATACCCTAAAACAGACTGATTAAAATAAAACCATAGGTCAGTGGAACTACAGTTAAACTGTAAGACTATTTAAGAAGTATCTTTTTCATGAGTTGTTTTTCACGGGGAGGATTTTTTTTTCAAAGATACCTAGGGAGACTACACAATGTCAAGCTGGCATGTGCGATCCCTTACCTTATAAAATAATAATGAGTTCCTTGAACATGTGAGTTGATGGCAGGAGATGAAAGAACTATTTTTAGAAAAGAACATAGAAGACAAAGCAAACAAAAACAGTGCTGCCCCAATTTTCATGTAAGAAAGTGAGACTGATAACTGAAGAGAGAAACATATTGCATGCTTTGGCTAATAAATAAATCAGTATGCTTTTGAGGCAATGATAATTTTAAGGAATTCAGAATGACTTATTAAAAGTGGCATGCTTTAGGAGAAGTAACAATTTCTTAGGACTTAGCAATTTTACCAAGAACTAGAAGCAAACCTGGAATTCACTATAGAAAATGAAATAAACCAGGCCTCCATAAACGTATATTTGAATCAGTGATGTTATCAAGGTCATTACTTTTCTATCCCATACAAATAGAACAAGTAATTCAAAAATAAGTACCCATATTCACCTCTGAAATCATGACACCTTCAATATTTTGATAAACTTCTGATAAGACAGGTGGAAATTATTAATGCAAGTGATTTTTATTACATTAACATTTGAAATATTTGTACAACCCAATGAACCAATATTTTTCAAATGACCTATACCTGATGTTACAAAATAAAGCATGGGTAAATTATTCATAAATTGCAAGATAGAGCAGTGGATTTTTTTTAATGTAACAGCATATGAAAATTTCAGTGAGATGGCTTCTGATTCCACATTGCAACTAACTTAAAGAACTGTCACTTATTCAATTTTAGTGTAGTATCAAAGAAGAATATGTACTATTACCTTATTTAAAATATGATGAAGTCACCTGTCTGTATGAGGGCATATATATTTTTTCCACATAATTCAACCAAGCAACACACTGCAACAGATTAGATGTAAAAGCACAGATGAGAATCTGTGTTCTATTTAGCCAGTTAATGAAGAGATTTTAAAAAAATGTGAGAGAATGCCATTTTCCTTACTGACTTCATATATTTTGAGAAATATAGCTACTTTTTACAGGGATATGCTATTTATGTTAACATCTAAGCAATTTATTATTTTTAATTAATCCATACATAAATAACTTAAAATTTTTTCAACTTGAAAGTGTAAGACAATAAATATTTACAATTCATAAACAAATTTTGGGGGTCTTTAATTAAGACGTTATTAGTGAACTTACAGAGAACTGCTTCAGTAGAGTGATAAAGCTGAAAAATTGATTTTTTATGATATAAATTATAAATGGTGACAAGAGAAACATGAGGATGACTATATAATAAACCTGGCCATAAAATATAGAGTGGTCATCATCTAATTTAGGACCTAAACTGGAGAGAAGGTATTAAAAATTCAGTTGTTTGCTTTTTCTTAAATTAATCTATGAATTTAAAGAGACTTATCAAAATATAAACTTTGGAAGGGAAGCTAGGAAAGCAAATGTTCAGCTCAGATGTGAAGTTAAGCTAGTATTTCTAGATAAGTTCTAAAAACTAAAAAAAGGAGTTATAGACCTGAAACCGTAACATACATTGAAGAAATCTTGGGCAAAACCCTCCATGAATTTCAATTCAGAAATCCCTTTCTGGAAACATATCCAGATGGCAAAAAAATGAAGGAAAGCATAAACAGATGGGACTACATCAAACTAAAAGTCTTCTGTACAGCAAAAGAGACAACAGAAAAAACTAAAAGAAGCCGATCTGAATGGGAAAAAATTTTTGTCCTCCACAAGAGTGATGAGAGTTTAATAATGAAGATCCACAAGGAACTTATAAAACTAAACAGAAACAAAACAAGGAACCCAATGAAAAAATGGGGAGAAGAACTAGAAATATACTTCTCCAAAGAGGAAATTCATATGGCCAACAGGCACATGAAAAATTGCTCAATGTAACTAGCATTAAGGGAAATGCAAATCAAAACCACAATGAGATACCACTTTACACAACAGGCACATGAAAAATTGCTCAATGTAACTAGCATTAAGGGAAATGCAAATCAAAACCACAATGAGATACCACTTTACACTAGAAAGAATGGCCCACATCCAAAAAAACCCAGACAACAACAAGCGCTGGCATGGATGTGGAGAGAAAGGAACACTCCTACACTGCTGATGGGAATGTAAACTGGTCCAGCCACTATGGAAAGCTGTGTGGAAGACCCTCTAACTAATGAAAATGGAAATACCATGTGATCCAACAATTGCTCTCTTGGGAATCTACCCAAAGGAGACCTCATTGTGGGTGCAAAGGGACACCTTTGCTTAGATGCTTACTGCATCACTATTTATAATTGCAAGCACATGGAAACAATCAGAATGTCCCCAAACAGATGACTGAATGAAAAAAAAATGTGGTATATATACACAATGGAATATTAGTCATCAATTAAAAATGACAAATTAGATGAATTTATGGTAACATGGATGCACCTAGAAGAAATCATATTAGCAGAAACAAGTCAAAAAGAAAAAGACAGTCACCAAATGGTTTCACTATTATATGGGACATGGGAAAGATAAACAAAAAGCCATGAAGAAAAGTCAAAACAAGCTAACAACCAAATTGAAGTAGACAACTTGGGGGGGGCAGAGTGGGAAGGGTCAGGGAGGGTGGGAGGGGTGAGCCCGGGGGATTACAAAGATGTGAAATTTATATATACATAAATTATTTGAATTAAAAAAAATTCCAAATGTATCAGAGTTCTAAGTAAAAACAATGAGGAATATATAGTGATTTATTGTTTAACTTGAGAGAGTGGAATTTATAACTACAACTAAAGCTGTAGCAATAGCAAACATAGAAAATGCTCACATATCATGCAAAATGTTTATTATCTATGATACACAGCTATTAAAATAAGAAATAAGGTAAAAAGCCAAGAATGAGCAAATGCCACAATTTGAGAAAAACTGATTCAGCAACAAAACCTTAAAACATAAAAACAAACTCAATTTCAATGGAAATATAGAGGAAACAAATTCAAAATAAACAGAGAAGCAGCAGACCTGTACCATCTTGCCTGTCACTTCTCTTAGCCATCTATTTCACTGAATCTGCTTTGTCTGCTCTCTGCTCTGTCTCTGGCGAATCATTTCACCCCTACGTCTCAATATGGTATTACTCCCACAAAGAATTTTATTTGTTCTTTCTACTAACTTTGGGTCTTATCTTTCTTTTTCAAGATACTTTAGTTGTAGTCCTAGATGGCTTATTTGGAATTTTTTCTTGCATTTTAAGCTAGGCATGCAATGATATATTTCCCCCTTTAAGGCCACTTTTAGTACATCATAGAGATTTTAGTAGGAGAAAAGTACATAGAGATCTCACCTACTAGATTTGCAAAATGTTAAAAGTTAGAAATGCACTATTAGTATTAATGGCGGGAATGAAAATTATTCAGCATGTAATGAAATGAAAAACATTAACTTATAAAAATGGTTTATCTCTAAGTAAATAATACATGAATATGTATACATTTACAACTTGAAAAACCAACTTCATTTCTAGGAACTTATGTTGAAGATAAACTTCCAAAAATATGAAATGAGAGAGAAAGAGGCACATGGTTACTGTTTTCAGAATTATTGGTAAGTACAAAGTATTAGAAAACTTCAATGCTCACAGTAGACAGGAGACTGACTAAATAAATGATGGCATTTCTACACAGTACACTGCTACTGAATATAAAACATCAGTTAGACTTGGAGTGTTGAGACCTTTTAGATGATATTTGTGCTAACATCTACCATCTTGCTATGAACTGAAATAGAGCAACTTCATGATGTTTTATAAGTGAGAAACAGCTAACTAACATGTATGCAGTATTTTGCTTTTGTCTAAGAAAAAAGAAGCAATGCATATATTTTTGGCAAAAATAAGCTCCAGAAGTAGACCCCAAGAAATTAGTGACTAGATTAACTAACCATAGCACTTCTCTGAATATACTATTTACTTAATTTTGACTTTTGAAACATCATCTTATAGTTTTATAAGCAACAGTAACTAACTTTAAGCAACAGTAACAGAAATCTGCAGAAGAAAAATAATCAAATTGATGTTAGCATTTTGAATAAAATGCTTTGATTTTATACCATTAGCATGAAAACAATATAAACACAAAAAAATCAAAACAAAACTTTTAATGTAGCATTTATTGTATAGTACGTTTATAAAATATAAACAACAAATAAATGAATATATTGTGGCTTTATAGGCATTGGTTACTCAACTGTGAGAAAAATAAACAACCAAAAATAGTAAAAACTAACAAGTTGACCATAGAAATGAAACATTCAGTAAAGGAGAGTGAAGGAGGGGGGTGAAATAGGAGGGAGGAACATGAAGGAAAATGGTGATGGGTCACAGGTGTTATGGTGGCAGGAGAGTTATAGGGTCCACAACAATGTAAAAAAATAAAATAAAAATAAAAATTGGGAAATTAGCAGAAGTATCATATGTGGAATTGGGATTAATAGGCATGATAGTATCTTAGTACCAATGGGTATGCCTAGATTACATATCTTGGTTCATAAAACAATTGATCACTGTAAAGAACAAAGACACCTTGTATGAAGTGACTGAGTTCAGGATGAGGACATAGAAAGTAAGGCAAACCTGGCATAATTCATGCTAGAAAATTAGAAAGTGCTCAAATACTGATGGGACATATCAAAAAGTGTTTGTTCTCATTGAACAAATCTAGCACAACTTCAGTATTAAAAGTAAAAATAGTAATAAATTAAATTACACTGATTATCAAAAATTAATGAGTTTTAATAATATGAATAAATAACAAGTAAAGTATGTGTGGGAGATGAACCCTTCTTTACAATATCATGCCAACCAATACAGGAATAAAGACTGATTAAACGAAAATTATTATTGTACTATCACACAACAATAAATTGTTTAGGGAATAATCATTAGAGAATTCTAAATCTATTGGCTCAAAGTTTGTTGGGAAACATCTTCATATCTAATACATGGAGATTTTCCGGTTATCTGGCTTGTCATATAAACATTTTTATCCAATTTCAATTTTATTCAAATGATATACACTATTCCAACACAGTGGATTTTTCTTTTGACTTAATTTATGGTGAACTATATGGTCAAATTTTATAAATATTTCCTGTGCAAATAAAAGAACTCTGTGTATAGCATCTAAAGAATAAATGAGATCAGCTTTGGTCATTGGCCTTACACAATTACAGGTGAAGCTGTGTCAAAATTTTACACCAGGATTATAGGGTTGCCAGTCTGTCCTTATAGTGTTGTTCATTTTTTATTTACAGTCATGCATTGCTTATAAAGACAACAAAGTGTTTTGGGAAATGTTTTGTTAGGCAATATTTTTGTGCAAACATCATAGAGTATAACTGCACAAATTTAAATAGTATAGGCTCTTACCCACCAAGAGTATGTGGTATAGCCTATTAGAATCACCATCATAAATGTGTGTGTATGTGTGCATGTGTGTATGTGCATGTGTGTATGGTCTTTTGTTGATTGAAACAATGTTAAATTATGCTTGTCTGTGTTGAGGATATCTTTTTATATACATACAAGTTTGTTATGCTCCAAACATTTATCTCCAGATAGATTTATCCCCGGATAAATCTTTCATCATTATCAAGTGACCTCAAAAGGAAACTTTTACCCCCCCCATAGTCTACTTGACAGATTATTGATGTAGTTACATAATCTTTCTGTTGGTTACTGTTTGTGAAGCATTTTTTTGACCCTTATTTTGTTTGGGCTTTATATATGCCTCTTACAAACACATAGTTTGGATAATGTTTTCAAATCCTGACAATCTTAGAATATTTTGTTCATTTACAATTAATATACTTACAGAGATATTGGGCTTTAATGTGACTGTCTAAGTATATGTTTTTATATTTTCTACCTGATCTGTGTTCCTTTGTCTATTTTTTATTGCCTCCTTATATTATTTTATCATTTTGCAAGTTAAAGATTTCTATTATGATTACCCTTGAATGTAAAGCTATATTTTATTCATTGAAAATTAATATTTAATATAATTCCTTTCTCTTGGACAATGAAAAAAATTTACTTTCAACTCTATTTACTTATATACTATTTTTGTGCATTCTAGTTTCACAAATATACACACTTTCAGAAGTCATTATTATTTTATAAGTCAGTTTTTAATATTTAATCACATATTTGCCAAGTTCTTTGTTTTTAAACTTTCCTTGAATCTTCAACTTTAGATCTGCCACCTTTTCCTTTGCTTTAAGAACACCATTTAGTATTTCTTAAGTTTCTTAAGTAACATTCTTTTATTTTGTTTTATCAGCTTTTGTTTATTTGACAGTGCATTTCATTTTATACTTGAGATATGTTACTAAATTATGATTATAACTCACATTTCACTTACTATTAACACACTGACACTGTCTAAAAACCTGACTTATTGTTGCTGTTGAGAAGGTAAGGTAGTCATTCATCTAATTGTTGGTCTATTGAAGTTGATCTCTTCATTTCTAATCTCTTCATTTCTTTTTCTCTTTTATCTGCAATGTCACTATAGTGGGTATAATTCTTTTTATTTGCTTTTTTTTTTTTAGAACCGTTGGGCTCCATACGGTGAGAATTTGAATCTTTCATTAATTCTAAAAGCCATTATTTCTTGAAATACTGATTTTCTCTCCTAGAGGAACTCTTCTATTTATTTTATGTCTATTATCTTTCCATTCCATTTTCTTGTTTCTAATTTTTCCCTTTTTTATTCATTGCAGTTTCTTCTAACTGACCACAAGTAACTCTCTCTTTAGTCATGCTAGTCATGTTTAATCTGCCACTCAGTTAGGTTCTTAGTTATGTTGTGCTTAAACTCCATATCTTCTAGCTGTTTCTCAAATCTTAAAAGTCACTATAGTTTGTAGTTTCTTGCTGAACTATTTAAATCCAATTGGTAATTTCCATATGAACATTAAAAATAATTATTTAATGACTGTGTCTGAAAATTCAACCTTTTTGAGTTCCTTTGTGTTCATTTGTATTATCTTTTACTGTCTTTTAGCTGGTTTATGATTTCCTATTTCTTCATCTGTTTATTATTCTACTACCAGTTACTAGAGTTAAAAATTATTGACGGTGATCATTTGAAACTTAGATGGTCATTTGTCTATCTTCAACTTTCCCCAATCTTAAAATATATATATATATTATTTTTCTGTATTACTATAGTTTGAGGATACTTAAAAAAAGAAAAGAAGCAGTGTATTTTAGGCCGATTAACAACATAAATGTAGACATGTTTACTTCATGAATATTCATGTCGAACTATTAATTTTTCCACAGAAGACACCGGAATAAATATGATATGATCAATATTCTGAGATATATTTATCTTTTCTAGAATATAAATCCCTTATTTTTAAAATTTAGACTTCATATACATTTTTCATCTTCAAATTGTTTTAAAAATAGCAGAGTTTGCATCTGTGTTGCAGAATTCATTGGCATATTGATGCATCAAATAATTTAGCATCATAAATGGAAAATTTGCATTGATATATTCATATACATTACATTGATTATTGTTAACCTAAAGATACACAAATAGGTTAAGAATAATTATGAAACAGACGAATCCCGATTAAACGCAAATGTTACCAGTCGACGTCTGTACGTTGTTCACAGTACATAATCCGAAGGTATTGAGCATAGCCGCTGCAATTCTAATGGCCAGGGAAGTTCATTACCTATAGAAATTGCCCAAACTATAGCAATCTTCATGATGGCCTTAGTCCGCGAATTGAAACGGCTATGCTCAATAGGATTACGTATTGCTACATACCGATCCAGCGAGATAGCGCAGAGGTGCATGATGGACGCCGTAGAAAATAAAACATCTAAAGAAATCCAGACGGGGCACAAATATCTAGGTAATGGCCAGACATAATCTGAAAGAGAGCAGAAAGAAGGATTAACATTTTATCCAAATTATGCTGACTGTAGTTGTAAATTTTAGTCCACTTATTTTCAGTCTCATAATTATTTTTGAAAGAAAATGCTGTTTGTGAAACATTTTCCATGATGATGATATGACACTTTAATTAGTGATCATCACATAGCATAAAATTAATCACATTAAGGTGTGCAATCCAGTGACACTCAGCATATTCACAATATTATACAACCATCACCTAAATTACCAAAACATTTTGTTACACCAAAGGAAGTATAACCATTAAGCAATAACTCCCCATTTTCCCTCCTTAGCCCCTGACAATCTCTAATGTGATTTTTAATTTTATTGTTTTATTTAATCTGGATATGTCATATAAATGAAATCAAATAAATATGACCTTATGTGTCTGGCTTCTTTCACTTAATTTACTGCTTTTGAGGTTCATTCCTGTTGTACCATGTATCAGTGCTTCATTCCTTTTTATGCTGGATGCATTCATATTATTTTGGTTGATCTTGTAACTGGAAATGCCTTTTAAATTTCTTTTATGGATTGTTCATTACTAGTGTGTAGAACTATATTTTCACGTATAAATTTGGTCATGTAAATTTGTGAAATTTATTTATTAGACTTATTTTTGTGTGTGGGTTCATTGGTTTTTTTTATGAATATGATCATGTCATATGTGACTAGAGATATTTTATTACTTCTCCAATTTTCCACTTAATTTTATATTTTATTCTTGCTTAATTGCTCCAGATAGGATTCCAGTACATGATGAATGGAAGCTAGATCCTTAGACATGAAACAGCAAAATGCACTGAGTCTAGAATTCCAAGGGAGAGACTGGTACTACTAAGTAAAAGTGTACAAATGCTCTGAAAATCTACTTGTAACACACTGAAAAATGCTTCAGTGACTGAAAACAACCCTTTTTAGAACAGAAAAAAGATGTTCTAATTGATCTAAGTCAGTATATAGATAAAGATGAACAAGCTTAAAAAAGTTTCATATTCTCCAATTTCCAAAAACTCTATGTCAGTATACAAACACAGTACTAAAAAAATTAGAGATAAATAGCATTCATTGATATAGATTCAAATTTAGACAGAAAATACTAACAAAACAAATCCAGCCAAGTATCAAAGGCATAATACAAGATGGGAAAAAATATCCCAGGAATACAAGCGTAACTCAATATCATAAACGTCTTCCAACATTTGTAAAGAAATGTTTGATCTTTTGATAGGTAATAAAAAATAAACTGATAAAATAGATAATCCATTCTTAAATAAAACTTTAATTATGTATATATATCAAATAGGTATCCACTCAAATCTGATAATTTACTAAAAGTCACCAACAAATTTTATAAATAGTAATGCAGTAAATATATTTACATTAAATTCAGAAATTGTTACAGGATAGTAATTTACAGACAAAAATTACAGAGAAAACTGCCATAACCATGCTCAATGAAGGAAGGTTCGATGCCTTTAAAATAATAAAAAGAGAAATTCTCAAATAAGAAGTCAAACTTATAAAAGGAATCAAATAAAGTGCTCAGAGCTGAAAAAATCAAAAGCAAAAACAAAAGAACAACACAGTATCTGAAAGAAAAAGTCACTAATGGTTGAAGTTGAAGAATAGAGACAACAGATGAAGATCATTAAAATGGATGTAGATCAATAGAAATCATCTACACTTAACAAAGGGAGAAAAAAAAGTTGAAACTAAATGAACTGTGAGATAACCCTAGAAGCCTAAAGTTTGTAGAGTTTGGATAAACAACCATGTAAAGCAACATTACCCCAATTAAAAAAAAAAAAAGAAAAACAAATGATGGGGATAGTGTAGAGAAGAAAAAGGGTAGGGGTTACATGAACAATGATGGGGAAGTTAAGAGTGGCTTGGTAGTATGTGTGATGTGATAACATACATTTGAAGAAATGTGATAACTCTGTGTAATTATAGTTCATAAATTTTGCATCATATTTAGTGTTGTAAACCAAGGTTAACTCAATTAAAAACAGGAACGGTCGAAATATTTCAATGACCAGAGCATGCAGAAAAATATGGAAGGAAAAATTAGGGATTATTTTTCATTCAGGTCATTAATTAAATGTTATTTTATGAAAACTTTTCTATTTTCTGTTTAAATCATATGAAAATGTACAGACTTAGGAAGTTCTGCAAA
This sequence comes from Uropsilus gracilis, assembly GCA_004024945.1. Lineage (NCBI taxonomy): Eukaryota > Metazoa > Chordata > Mammalia > Eulipotyphla > Talpidae > Uropsilus > Uropsilus gracilis. The sequence continues at coordinate 11,088 of PVHY01032280.1, forward strand.
AATTGATTAAACTCAAGGAAAATCATGCTTATACAAGTTATAATCTGATGAAAACAAAATGGTAGAAAACAAACAAACCCCAAAACCTTGAAGCAGCTGAGAAAAATGGTTGTGTATAGGGGAGCAATGACATGAATAACTTCAGATTTGTTTTAATCACAAACCAAAGAGGTTAGGAGGCAGTGTAATCATAACACAAAATTCTATATTTAGTGAAAGCATCTTTTAAAAGCTGAATGAGAAAGATTTATAGATAAAGAGAAACTGAGGAATTGATATTCCTAGAAGGAAAGAAATTATATTAGAAGAAAGCTTGTGAACTTGAGGAATGTATAAGATGATTGGCTAAAAAAAAAAATGTGGTACATATACTCGATGGAATACTATGCATCCATCAAGGAGGACAAACACAAGTCATTCGCAGCAACCTGGATGGAACTAGAAAGACTCCTATTAGCAGAAATAAGTCAAAGAGAAAAAGAGAAGTACAGGATGGTCTCACTTATATGATGGATATAGGGAAAAACAAACAAACAAATAAGAAAAAATGAAAACAACCAATGAGACTGAACCATGGAGCGAGAGAAGAGGAGGGGGAAAAAGTCAGGGGAGGAGGAGAAGAGCACAAAAGATCAGGATGGTTAACAAATGTTAGTGAAGTGGGAAAGCCCCGAGGTTAAAAAACAAAACAAACAACAAAAAAAAAAAACCCCAAAAACCACACACACATTTACCAGATATCGGAAGAGAGCAACAGGCCAAACAACCAACAACTGAACATCAACTTAACCAATCAACAATTTGCAGAAAAATGGGAGAAGGAGTGACTGAAGGGGGGATACAGAAGGGGGATATGGAGGGAGGAGGAGGGATCAATTAATGCACAATTGTGACAAATCAAAAAAA
>PVHY01032281.1:0-11966 GCA_004024945.1 Uropsilus gracilis
AAACTTAGATTCCTAAAGGACCTTGGGAATTTAGTGAGTTTAGACACATTTTAGATTTTTAGAGCATACCAAAGTGTGCCAAAGGCATGATTTATCAAAGAATAAAATGATAAGTATAATGTCTTCAAGGGTCAGAACTTCTGTCCTGAGTCAAAACTTCCAACAACCAAAAAACAGTGCGAAAAGAATAAGAAGGCAAGTCACAGGCTGGGAGTAAATATTTGCAAAAGATACACTTGGTAAAAGAGTATTAGCTAAAATAGAAAACTGTAAGAAAACAACCTGTTTTTAAAATGGGCTAAAGGCCTTAAGAGATACCTTATAAAAGAAGATAGGCAGATGGCAAATAATCATATGAAAAGATGTTTCACATCAGAGATCACAGGGACATGCAAATCAAAACAATTCTGGAATAATGCCACACACTTGGTATAATGGCCAAAACCTGGAACATGACAACACCAAATGTTGATGAGGATGTGGAGCAACAGGAACACTCACATACTGCTGGTGGGAGTGTAGCATGGTGCAAGCACTTTGGAAGACAGCTTGGCAGTTTCTTAGAAAACTAAACATACTAGTGCCATACAACCCAGCTATCAGCTTCCTTGGCATTTACCCAAATGAGGTGAAAACTTATGTGCACACAAACACCTAGCTTACATAGATGCTTTCAGCAGCTTTTTCCCACCACTGCCCAAGCCAGGAAGCAACCAAGATGACTTTTAGCAGGTAAACAGATTGACATACTGTGGTGATGACCTTTTCCAAAGTAAAAACCAGGACTGAAATGGGTTAATGCTTTGCTGTAGCTTTAGTAAACTGAGGTCACCCCTGGCCTACCCCTAGACCAGGGCTTGGCCCTACAAGGATTTTAAATTTGGATCCAGGCAGTTGTCTCCCTGGCACTGAGCGACAGTGGAAATGTATGCTCTGCTTTTCAGAGTCTTTGGCTTCGCTCAGCTTTTCACCCTCTGAAGCTTTGGCGTTCAACAATATCTTGAGGAAGAAACAGTCATGTATAAGGCCCAGACCCTGCAAGACAGCCCCGGCCCAAATCAAGGCAAGATTCCCAGACTCTAGCCCCCACATGTATCAGTGAGTGTCCACAGGAAAACGGCAGATGGGGGCCTCATTTATTGCCAGAAGTTCTCCTCTAATGGAGTTTATTCCCTTTTGTTTCAAAAGGCTTCAGGTACCTTGAAATGGGTAGATTTGTAGCTGCAGATATTTTAATGTAGAAATAAATCCAAATTTTTCAGCTGTTCTAAGTGGAAGTATCGGCCTGCTTGGAATACTCTGTACTATACCACATGCTCTAAAAGAAATTGTGAAAAAAATAAATAAAAGGGAAATTTGGAAACCTGGAAAGGATTGCTGCATTACTAGCCATGGTATTCTAGTGTCCATTAAAATGAACATATGGCTGTGGCCCTTTCATGTTCATTTGTGGACCATCTCACTAAAAAGGAATCTCTGAAACAACACGTCAGCATTAGTTTTGACTGTGGCTGTTCTTGCAGTCAAAACAGCCTCTTCTCCAGTCTGCGCCAAGTCTTCTGTGCTGTTAACTAATTGGGAGAGAAGCTGCCTGGGTTTGTGGTTTTGAGGGCTATCGCTTGTGCTTTTTGTTGGGTCAAGCCATTTCATTGAGAGCCTTTGAGGGGGAAGGGATGTAGAGACGAGACCTGATGCCCTTGGACCGGTGGGGCGCTCCTCCACCTCCCAGTCACATACAGAGCCCAAATGAGAACTTCTGAGGGAGGAAAGAGCAGGTGGAGGCACAGACTGAGGTCCAGCTGTGGCCACATCCTCCTGCTGTGGAAATACTCAAGCGGGATCTCGCAAGCATGCCTGAGTAACAGAGTCCTGCAGGTAGGCGTGTGAAACACACCTAAGCTATTCAGGAAAAGAAAGCAAGGTCATAAAAGAGAGGCGTTACTCTCAGAAGAAGCAGTACCCGCAGCTAGGGAAATCTGTCCATGCCAGCACATGGGAGATCTCTCCCAAATCAAAGTAACAGATTATTATATAATAGCATAACTATCTAATAATATATAAGCTCGGTGGTTGGGCAGTTCTCCTCCCCACCTGTGACTATACAGGCGCCTCTATTTTTCTTTTTCCTTTCCCTAGTAGACATGTCCTTTTTTCTCACATTATTATCATTCATTATTTTAATATGTCTTGAAAACTTTTATTTTATATATATAAGTATATATATATAGTTAGACCTGTTCTTTTGAATGTCAGGAAAAGAAAAGGAAAAGAAAAGAAACAAAAGAAAAACTCTAAGCTAGAGGCTTAGAAAGAGAAGGAGGAAGAGATGGACCACAGATTTTTCTTTTAAACAGGAAATAGATCATTTTACAGTGACAACGGGAACAGCCCATTGCACAGTTGTCAAAGTTCATATAATAGACAGCAGGAAGCTGAACCTCTGATAATATTGTGTCACCAATGGCTCATTGAAAGCAATACATGTAAGCTTCATGGAGGGTTAGGGAGGTGCTGTGGGGGCAGAATCTTCTCCTCAGGGTTTCTGTAAGTTTAAAATCATTCCCAAAAATCATCTATGGATTTCGAGAAAGAAATCTAGTCTAGAGTTCATATTTTACTCCAAGATATAATCTACTGGGTTAAAAATAAATCTTAAAAAAAATCAAAAATAAGAAACAAGCATAAAATGTGAGAAAATACTGATATTAAGCTTTACAGGGAGAAATATAAAGCAACGTATATAATAAATTTTCATTTATTTTTTCATTTAGAGTTTACCTGTGTGTGAAGTGATTTGCCTAAAGAAAAAGAACTCACTGCCAACAGACAAATAAAATCATGTTCAAATGCTCACTCATCAAAGAAATGTATACTAAAGCAAGAGGCTTTTTCCCTATAAATTTGGGAACTCTTTAAGACAATATAAATTCCTCATATTGACTAGGTTATGGGAAAATGAATCATTTTGTGTACTGCAGATGGGAAGACAATTTGGTGTAAACCTTCTGAAGGATAATTTGGCGATAAATATCAAAATCCTAAAAATGACTTTTTCTGACTCAGTAATTTCACTTCTAAATTATGTCTGTACAAACTTATCAAGAGCCAAGTCTTTTTTTAATGATGATGCATTCACTCTGTAAATGCAATCAGCCCTTAAACATGGCAACAAATTCTGTTTCCTGTCCAGGAGTAATAAAACAGAACATCTCAGTAGGTAACAATCACTCTAACTTTTGAAGGCATTTGTGTGTCCACGTGTGCTTGCAGTGTGAGAGCCAGGAGTGGTGGTCACTGAAAGATGAGGTCACCGGGCAGAATTTGGGGGTTTGGGAACTTTTTTTCAGCCTAGGTCTTGCTATGTTGCCCGGGGTAGTCCTGATCAAGCAATCCCCAGCCTCAACCTCCCAGGTGGCTGGGATTATAGGTGCCCGCCACCGCATCCGGCTGCTTTTTCGAAACTAGGTCTTGCTACGTTGCCCGGAGTAGTCTCGGACCCACGAACTCAAGCGATTCCAGGCCTCTTGCCTCCCAGTGCTTGGATTACAGGCACAGGCCACCACGCCCAGCTATCTGGGAATGCTTTTATGTCAGTCATTATTTTCCCACCAGAATGCTCTTTGTTTCTACGTTCCACATGAAAGATCCCTCTGGAAACAGAAGACAGAATCAAGGTAAACCACTCACGGGGATGTTGTCCCAGTACAGGGAAGTTGAACTTGGCGATGACGGGGGCCTCGCCAGCCTTGATCTTTGGCCCCAGAAAGCTCAGGTGTGGACAAGGGGAGGAGCAGAGAAGAGACAACAGAGCCCCACGCGGCCAGTTAGCACCTCGGGCTCCTGCCTGAGTCCACACCATTCAGTGTCCGCCCAACAGTATGGGGACCCTGTGGGACTGCCCTGGCAGCCGTGGCACAGTCCAGCTTCCCAGACCTAAGCCACGTCCGCAGCCCAAGCCTGGCTCCCCTGGACCCAGCTACCAGACTCTGCTGGGACGGGGAGGCACTGGCAGAGGTAGCAGCTCTGGGCCACTTGCCCTGGAGCAGTGGTCCTGGGGACAGAGTGGGGCCAGTGCCCCAGCTGCCCTTTGGTGGACCAAAGCTGACTCTCAGCTGCTGTTGTGACTTGGTACCTGGCGGGGCCAGGGCCCTGGGGGAATGAGGGCAGCTCATGGCCCATCGGCTGTCTTTCCCAGGCAGAGGGATTGGGTCTGGCGTGGGCAGACCCCAGTGCAGGCTACTTGGACCACCTGAGCCTGTCGCCTCCGTCTCAGCCCTGGCAGGAGGGATGTTACAGACAGCGGCCACCACTGGTGCCCAGGTGAATTCTAGCAGGAAGAACAGCAGCAGGCATTCCCAAGGCCTTCTGGGACGAAACATCTCAAGGAATTCTCAAGCACCTCTGCAGATGGGCAATATTATTTATCTCCTCTCCTGGTCTTAGCCAAAAACAAACAAACAAACAAACAAAAACATGCAGAGCTGAAGGAACCTGCCCAAGGTCACAGAGAAGGGGGGCAGGACATATGGTGACCAACAGCTGAGCTCATGGCCCTCCACCCCGCCTGCAAGAACGGGTCCTGAACTCTGTGTCAGGGAGACGCTGCCTCTACTAGGCAGGTGGGCAGGGAAGGGCCTGGACAGGTGCCGGTGGACCTAGGCTCGGAGCAGCCAGAACAGATAGAACCCCAAGAACGGGGGTGGGGGGTTTGGGGGTGTGTCAGGCTGAGACTGGGGGTGGGTTTTGAGCTCTCCCGTTGCCTCCAGCCCAACCTCCAATTCTGGCCATGGGGGGAGGGGGCGGGGCAGGTATTGTCCAGTCCGGAGAATGGACAGAAGGACTTAGGGAAGGAGGCAGGGGCCTGGAGGACAGGCTGACGCCCCCCACCCCCCTAGCACCACTTGTGAACCCTGGAGCCTCAGTTTTCTCCTCTGCAGGCCCGTCCCACAGGGCCGGCTGCAGAAAGCTCAGAGGACCCCTCCCCGGCCTCCACCGGGCTGGGGGCGCCGCTGATCCTTGGAGAGCCCCAGACCTGGGCCCAGCCGCCCCTCGGCTCTCCCAGAGCCCCAGCTGACTGTCCGAACCAGAGCCGAGGGGGCTTCCTGCCCGAGGCACGGGACTCAGAACTCACCGAGTCCAGGCGGAGACGCAGGTGTCCCGGCCAGGCAGCGGCAGGTCGACAGCCAGAGCCGAGCTGGGGATGCAGGCGGTGCAGGCCCTGGGCGGTGCGGAAGGGGCCCACCCGCTAGCTCTGGAGCCGAGGCCAAGGCCGAGCTCGGGAGGGGAGGGGCGCGGGCAGAGGCGGGACCTCTGGAGAGGCGCGCTGGGCTGGGGGCGGGGAGGCCCTCGGGGACAGGCTCGCCGCCTGGGCTGGGCGCCCGGGCTCTCCCGGGGTCCAAGGTGAGAGGACTGGCTCTGGCCAGTGCAGAATGTGTGCCCCGGAAAGGCCCCGGAAAGGCCCCGCCACACCTGTTAGCAGCGACTGCAAGCTGAGTAGGGGAGAGCTCTGCCCTGATTCCACTCTCACGCTCCACTCACTACTTACACTCTACTCACTCCCACTCTGTACTCACACTCTACTCCCACTCAACTCACACTCTCACTCTCCATTCACTCATACTCTTCACTCTCACTCTCCACTTACACTCTACTTACATTTTACTCACTCATACTCTCCACTCACACTCTACACACTCACACTCTACTCACACTCTCCACTCACTCCCACTCACTCCCACTCTCACTCTCACTCTCCACTCATTCCCACTTACTCTTCACTCACTCTCCACTCTCACACCCACTCAACTCACACTCTCCACTCACACTCTCCACTCACTCCCACTTACTCTCCACTCACACTCTACACACTCACACTCTACACACTGACACACTCTACTCACACTCTCCACTCACTCTCACTCACCACTCACACTCTCCACTCCCACTCACTCACACTCTCATTCTCCACTCACTCTCCTTTCACACTTTCTATTCACTCACACTCTGACACTTCACTGTCCACTCACACTCTCCACTCAATCACACTCACACTCTCCACTCACTCCCACTCCCACTCACTCACTCACTCACTCACTCACTCACTCACTCACTCACTCACTCACTCACTCACTCATACACCTAGTAATCATGTGTCAAGTTCCTACTGGGAAAAAAGAAACAAAGTCCCCTAATGCATTTTTTTTTAACTTCCAGATCTACCAAGACTTAATACCTAACCTAACTGCAGTTTCAGTTTCTCCCCAGGAGAACTTTAGACCAGTCAGCCTGGCCTCTCCTGCTCAAGCTGGTGAGGTCATCTCCACATGGAGACCCCTACCCCCACCCCTTCTGGCCCTTTGCTATTTGCTAAGTGGGTGCTGCCCCTGGATGGTGAATAAAGCCCTTAGATGTGCGCAGGTTATGTGTTATTAACACTGCCATGAACAAGGCAGAGCTAAACAAGACCCATGCTCTCCATGAACCCAGAGTCCCTTTCCAGAGACTGCTTGTCTGGGTGAACAGGGGCTTCTGCCTGCCTGCGTCCATCCTGCCAACTATGGCCTCAGGCTTGCATCTAGGCCATGTCCGTTCCTCAGTCCCTTCTACTCAGGTTGCATGCCACTGACCGGACCCCTGGCTCCCAATCTGACACACCTCCCCTCCCCCCATCTCTGGGCCAAAGAAAGTCATCAAAGAGGAATAAAGCAGAGCATCAATCTGTCTATTTCCTGACTGCAAGGCTTTGTCTGGGTGGTTCCTCTCCTGCCCTTCCTGCACAGGGGTAGTGGGTTCCCCCATGCCCCAGCCCTTCTCCCTAGGGACTCTGTCCACGCACCAACCACCTAGGCCTGTGTTCGCGCTGGGATACATAGGCTCCGTGTTCAGGGCCTTTACGCTGGTTTCTGCTGGGTTTTCTCCCAAGCACTCAGAGACAGGCCCTGTCTTTCCTGCACTTGGCAATTGGTGTAGCTAAGATTGATGCAGGACCCGGGGCAACTATTATGGCTCACTCCATCTGAAGAAGCCACTCAGTCACTTCCCATCACAACATTCTGCTTTATTTCCTTTGCAGCACGTAATGCACATCTGATATGTTCTTGGTCATCATTTGCTTATCTCCCTCCCCCAGGAAGCTACAGGCAAGAGAACTGTGTGATGTATTCACTGCTATTCCCCAGTACCCAAAGATGACAAATAGTAGATTTAAATGTTTGTTGAATGACTTAATGCATGTATGCTTGCGTGGCTGACTCATGATCTTTCATGAACATGGCTCAACTTCTTCCTCAAGGGAGCCCCACTCATGCTTCAGACGGTTCCTGCTCCAATATCATGTCTTTAAAAAAGCTTTCTCTAACGACAAGCCATTAGGACAGAGCCCCCCATGATAGGACCACAGAGGACCCTCTCATTTCTTTCATGTTTCCCCTTCCACTGCAATTTCATCACTGCTTCAGAATCATTTTCTTGACTTAACTCCCCCACTGGAACATGAGGGCAAAACCTTAGTGCCCTAACATGGTGCTCCTGCTTAGAAGGTGCTCAGTAAAACTGTAACTAAATGTATGTCAGAGGCTGGGCAAACAGTGTGAACACAACCTCAAAGTTAGTGGAGAGAAGGCAGAACAAGAAGTGACAGAAACCACTGAAAGAGTGGTGTGGAGAGTAGACACCTCTTTGGAAATCAGAGAAGAATCCATCCTCACAGAGCATGTGTACAACAGGAGAAGGGCCCCAAGTTTAAGCAGAAAGCTCAGTCGCACTGCCCTGAACAGTGACGTGTGTAACGGGCCAGGTGACCTGGCCAAAGGCATATTTCCAGTAGAATGTTGAAGTGCCTTCTGGCTTCTTCTTGCTGCTCATAATAAACTGTGAAAGAAAACAAAAAGAGGGGTTGTTCAATAAAAAGGAACCAGAGCTTGCTGGTTTTGAAAATGTCCAGCTTTTCCTGATGTCAGAAGACACTAGAATGAGCAAACAGCTTCCACAGACATGATCAGGCCAGACCAGGGAAAGACAGCCTGAAGATGAAACCAAGGGCAGGGCTGTAAGATCCCTGTGAAGTCCTCAAAGTGATCAAAAGTGGAACCTCAGTGGATTCGGTTCAACAGGACGGAAGCATCGAGCTGCATTCATCAGCAGCCTCAGAGGAAGGCCAGTGGAAAAAGGGTTTTTTCTCAGAAGTGAGGATGGACAGTTGTCTAAGGAGCAAGCCTCAACAGGAGTTGTAGAAGCCACAAAACATCTTTAAAAGAATTAGTTTGGCAAACAGTGCCAGCTTGAACTGAAAGGGTCAGAAGCAGTCTGAAAGGAAAGATATCTCTGTAGCCTCCCCCCTCCCACTCCCCACATTCTACCGGCAGGAAGCAGTTCAGAGCAAACCTGGGCCGTGTGTCATGAAAACAAAGGTCTGACTTGGAGAGCAGAACAAAGAGTCTAAGGGCAGTGCCAAGAGCACCAAGAACCACTCTCAGGTCCGCATCAGACTGAATCCTAATCAAGGAACTTCCAGCATCTACCCAGTTGGGCTTCAAAACTGCATGGCTTAGCGCTGTCTTCATGCCCCCATCCCACCCTCAGAACAAGACACCCACAACATGTGTTGGGCGGATGCAGTCGGGGGATGGGGGTGCAGACAGCTTGTCTCTTGAATTCACAGCTCTTCAGACTCAGTTACTACCATGGAAGAGCTTTACTGTTTCTCCATATCCTGACGGGATTTATCCACAGAGGTTCTGGGCTCGGAGATGATTCTGTTGAAGGATGAGACATCAGGAGGGTGTTTGCAGAAATGCGTGCATTTTGCATGTGGGAGGAATAGAAATAATTCGTGGCCAGTGAGTGGACTGTGGTAAGAAACTGTCTAAGAAACTCTTAGACACTGTCTCCCACCCCCCAGAGGAGAAACGAAATTCCCCCTCCCCTTCCCTTGGGCACAGGTTAGCCACTTGGTTCTATCAAATGAGATGTGGTGGAAGCCACGGCAAGTGACTTTCAACTCCACCCTGTCACAGAGCAGGTAGGGAGCGTGGGGCCGAGGTTGGAAGCCTGCACCCCCGCTATGCAGCGCTACCTCTCTGAGTGACTCACACCACCTGCTTCTGCCAGCTCGGCTTGCTGTGCCAGGAGAGCCCTTTCACTTCATTCTGTGAGTCTTGCTGATGCTTCAAGGGCTGGCTGAGACTCCTTTCCCTTGGGAAGTCTTCCTAGCACCCCCCACCCCTTTTGAGAATCCCCACGCTAGTGGCACAGACGAAACGGGAGTGGATTTTCCATTTGCTTGTCTTCTCTCAACTGCATGTTGCTGAGGACTGGGACAGGGTCTCTTCGCCTGTGTATCCGAGTCTGGCGTGGAACCTGCTTCCCAAAAGGCACCAGGAGGTGGGCATGGATATAGGATGCACCAACAGCTTCTGCCTCCGCTTTCTGCAGCCCCCGGGTGGTCAGAGGGTAGTGGGCGCTTGCACAGCCCTGGGGTGAGTCTGGCTCAGGGACACATGGGCGGTGACCATATGGGTGGAGAGATGGGCTCCATTTCGGTTGTGTAAGGGTGATTCAGCTTGCCCTCTCGGAACTCAGGAGCTGGGTGCGCTGTGTACACTGCAAAGGAAACATTAACTTGGAAGGGTCCATGGCTTTTGGGTGCCTGGCTTCAACTTTCTTTTCAAAGCTGGGCCCCCTGAACCCTTTTGCTCAGTTCCTGAGGTCTGCTCAGATGCAAAGTGAGACTCCCCACCCACCTCACCTTGAGAGTGACTCACATGTCATCTGCTAGCCCGTCTCTTAGAACATTCCCAGAGGCACAGATTTCTCCAGTAAGTCCCCTGCAAATCACACACTAGCAGGGTCCATTTGGGCAGCTGTGACACCACACCACAGACCGGCGGGCGTGTAAACAGCAGGGAATGCCACGGTACTGCCTCAGGCGGAAGTCTGAGTCAGGGCTCCACACGGAGGCGGAGGGGATGGTGGTGATGGCCGCACTTTGGTGCAGTGTACATTGTGACTCTGACCGGATGGTGGAAAATGGATAAATTAGTCAATTTTGTACCATAATTTGGTATTTTTACCACAATTAATTTAAAAGATGCCTTTCCATTGCCCATCACCACCATGAGCCTTGAAAAGGCCGCTTAACATCAAAGAGCATCTAGGAGTCATTCTCAGCAAGTAGCTGGCAGCTGCCCTGGCTCCCTGCAGGCTCTAGGTCGGCCTGGCACTGGAAAGCAGCACCTGGGCTTGAAGGGGCAGGATGGAAAAACTGACAAGGGCCCAGCAAGACCTAGAAGACACGGGTCCAAGGGAGTGGCTGGTGGTGCCTAGAGCTGGGGACAGCAGGACAGCCACCGCCTTGCCCTCAGGAGTTGGGAGAGGGAGGATACCAGCCCCACACCCAGAGAGCCTGGAGGAGAGAGGACTCTTGGGAGGAGCAGTGACCTTGGCAAGAGACACAGCTGGCCACAAGGGGGAGCCAGGGGCATGAACACCTGGTCCCTCACCACCAGGAGCTCCTGTGAAGTCACCCCCTGTGGTGAGGTCACCCCCCCCCCCCCCGCCTCGGGGTGGCAGCCCTCTGTGAGCTCACCACTGTTTAAGAGGGCGCCTCGCGTGGCGTCACCGCCATGAGGGGGGAGCAAGGGGCAGGGGGGCCTCTCACGTGATCATACCAATGTGAGAGGGACGCTTGTGGCATTAGGGACCTTGTGTTTGACTGTTTTCCTGGCTAATTTTCCTTGTAAATAAAACCCTGTTGTTTAAATTGCAATGTGACTGGCAGCTGCTAGCACGGGTGGGTATGAATCTGGGCGATGGAAGCTGCATTTTATAAAGTGCCGCTTTTTTCCCGTGGCTTGTTGGCTGGAGACTTCTCCCCCATTTTGACCCGATTTCGCTAACAGGCAGGCAGAGATTTGGGCAAGAGAATTGTTCAAGAGAGACCAGTCAGAAAGCAGCTAAGTGTCATGCATTTTGCCAGGAGTGGATTGCACCTCAGGAAACAGCTTCCCTCCATCCTCCATTAAGAGCAACTCCCCCATTCCTGTTTGTATCTTTAGCTCCCCGGCTAATCCTGGTTCCTATTTCCCCACATCTGCGGTGACCACCTCCTCTTAAGTCTTGACCCCCTGAAAGTCATCTCGAGAATGGAGCGCACGTCCCCCAAACCACTTTCCCCCCTGCTGCTCCTCCCACCAAGCCAGCATGTTCCCGGTGGCATCCAGGTTGGCGGATCATTTCCAGGACGTTTGCAGTGAACTTTGCCCAGACCCATCAGCTGAATCACTATCTCTGGCAACTCTGGCCTCAGGAAATGTGTTGCTTCAACATTAAGACCAACAGCGGTGACAGCAGCATGAAAGCCATAGGTCACCTCTTGGTCCATCTCCCCCAGAAGGCTCCGGGCAGTGGCATCATCCACGAGACGTGGTGCTTTGAAACCACTGCCCGCGTCACCCTTGAGAGCCGGACCCCGTGAGTCCAGAGCAAGCGGAGGGAAACCTTAACATCTGGAAAAGCCTGGGGAAAGGGTTTTGACTTTAAAATAATCAAGAAACGAACAATTTTGATGATTCCGGTTCCCCTTCAAGGGCAGGGGAGGAGCACAGGAGGTCAGAGCCTTGGAGGAGAGGCGACCACCGATGGCCGAGGACACGCATGCACAGGCTGGCCCTCTCCGTGGGGGTCGGGGGGGGGCAGGTGTGCAGCTCTCCTCTGCATCACCAGCACCCCGCAGTGTTGTAGTAGGAATGGCTCAGCGTTCTCAGTGGTTTTATGGACAAATCTCTACACACTCTCCAGGGTTGGGGCCCTGGAAGGGGGGGGGAAGGGGTGGAGTTGGGGACATTGGGAAGAGGGGGGCAGAATGTCTGATTGTTGACTTCAGTGCCCACCTGCTCCCTGGCTGGGTCCACCCTCCCAGGCCCTGCAGGCAAACTCCCATACCAGCATGTAGGAAGGGCATTCGCAGG
>PVHY01032282.1:0-11988 GCA_004024945.1 Uropsilus gracilis
CTTCCTTCCTTCCTTCCTTCCTTCCTTCCTTCCTTCCTTCCTTCCTTCCTTCCTTCCTTCCTTCCTTCCTTCCTTCCTTTCTTTCTTTTTTTTTTTGAGACTAGGTCTCGCTATTTTTGCCCTTGGAACTGTAGGCTCACGTTGCCTGGGGTACCACAGACTCAAGCGATCCCCAGCCTCAGCTTCCCAGGTAGCTGGGATTACAGGCACGTGCCACCACACCCAGCTATATTTTTGGAACTAGGTCTCGCTACCTGCCCCAGATGGGACACGAAGCAATCCCTAGCCCCGGCCGCTTGATAAGCTGAAGCTTACAGACATGAACCACCGTGCCTGGCTTAAGTTGATACACTTTAAATTAAAATTTTAAATTATATAAATAACGGTTGACTAGTTTTCTTTCTGAAAAGTAAAAATTTTCACATACAGCTAAAGTCCTTGTTGATCACCCTCTCTACCCAGTCTTGGTCTATTTCCCCCTGCACACGAATAATACATGTAGTGTCTTTGTGTATATCATTATATTTTTAAATACATACTTATGAGCTGAGCACGGTTGCTTGTGCCTGTAAGCTTCAGCCTATGCAGCGGCTGGGGCTAGGGATCGCGGTTCGAGTTCCGCTTGGGCCAACACAGCGAGACCTAGTCCCAAAAAATAGCTGGGTATGGTGGCATGCACCTGTAATCCCAGCTACCTGGGAAGCTGAGGCTGGGGATTGCTTGAGTCCATGGTACCCCGGGCAACGTGAACCTGCAGTCCCATAGGCAAAAACAGTGAGGCCTAGTCTCAAAAACAAACAAACAAACAAACAAACAAAAAAAAAAAACCCACCCATACTTATATCCAAGCCCATAGGTATCTATTGAAAGTGTGGTATCTAAGAAAAGATCTCATACTATTTACCACATTTGCAACACGCTTTTTAAATCAACAACATGCTTTTGAATTTGTCACAAGTGACTAACTTTGTTGTTCTTAACTGCTGTATACTATTCCAGTATAGAGCACATTTTTTCCCCCATGCCTCTACAGGTGTACATTTTGATCATCTCCAGTTTTTTCTTGTAGTTTCAAAGAAGTCCCTCCCAATGGCCCTGAATCTCTCTTTGAGCATCTACAGGCACTTCTTCAGGATTAGGACTGGATCCCTGCTGTGTCTTTATAATTTAGAAAGAAACCTGAGCGGGCATGGTGGTGCATGCCTGTGAGCAGCAGCTTAGGGGCCAGGGATCATGGTTTGAGTCCTGCCGAAGGCACATAGTGAGACCTAGTCCTCAAAAAATTATCTGGGCATGGTGGCGCGCACCTGTAATCCCAGCTACCTGGGAAGCTGAGGCTGGGGATCACTTGAGTCTGTGGTATCCTGGACAACGTGAGCCTGCAGTTCCATGGGCAAAGATAGCGAGACCTAGTCTCAAAAATAAATAAATAAATAAATAAATAAATAAATAAATAAACAAACAAACAAACAAATAAATAAATAAATAAATAAATAAACAAAGAAACAAATAAAATAAAATATACTTTAAAAATAGAAACCTGGAGCAACTGAAACAAGAAGTTTCAGGTTAATCTGAATATTTTAGGATTAGGTTTCTCTGCCACCACATGGTTTTCCAAACACAACCAGGAAGGTAGGAAAACTATGTGATGACCTCCCAAAATAGATCCCTCAATGTCTTTTAGATTTAGGCTACTTCCCCCTTTTCTTTTTTCCTCTAGGTAAACCCAGCTGATACTGAGAACTATGTCTCCATGGTAGAGCTGACATTTGTGTTCAGCATGATCTGGTCTGTGTGTGCCTCTGTGGATGAGGAGGGCCGCAAGAAGATTGACAGCTACCTCCGAGAGATTGAGGGCTCCTTTCCCAATAAGGTCAGGGCGCTCAAACCCAGCTCTCCCATTTCCAGACACCCCCCCACCCCCCACCCATTGTGACTCCAGACTCTTCGAGTTTCATCTTGACAACCCCCACTCTCTTTTCTCCTTCTGGGTTGGGGCATGCCAAAGGCAGGTTTTGGTTACCTCTCACTTATTCCCACCTTAGGATACAGTGTACGAATATTTTGTGGACGCTAAGGTACGGAGTTGGACGTCATTTGAGGAGAAGCTCCCTAAAAGTTGGCGCTACCCTCCAAAGTGAGAGCAGGGCCTTGGGGGGTGGGTCAGATTTGGGGCTGCTGTTGCTGGGAGATTGGGGAAAGAATGGGGATCGAGATGGAGAAAAGGAGCTATGGAGAGGAGAGAGTGGATCCCAGAGCAGAGATACTCTGAGAAATGGGATGTAGAGGAAATGGGGGCAAGATCCTTAAGGAAAATGCCCTTTCCCTAGGCCCCACAGGGGACAGGGTTGGTGATTAGAGAGTGATGATGCTGTAGGAAGAGAAACTCTGGGAGACAGAATGAAGGAGGTATTGGGAAGGAGTGGACTGGTGATTCTAACACCTAGATCTGTTTCTCTCCAGCTCTCCGTTCTATAAGATCATGGTGCCCACTGTCGACACTGTTCGCTATAATTATCTGGTGAGCGCTTTGGTGGCCAATCAGAATCCTATCCTTCTGGTAGGTCCCGTGGGGACCGGAAAGACCTCCATTGCCCAGAGTGTTCTGCAGTCCTTGCCGTCCAGCCACTGGTCAGTGCTCACTGTCAACATGTCTGCACAGGTGTGTTACATGACCCAGACCTCCCTGCCTTTTGCTCTTTCGGGATCCTAGTGCCTAATGGACATTTCTGTCAAACCTATATTTCTCTTGGGGGTCTAAGCATTCATTCTATACCTTTTCCATCAGACCACATCCAATAATGTGCAGAGCATCATTGAGAGCCGGGTAGAGAAGCGAACTAAGGGTGTCTATGTGCCATTTGGGGGCAAGAGCATGATCACCTTCATGGATGACCTAAATATGCCAGCTAAGGACATGTTTGGGTCCCAGCCACCCCTGGAACTGCTTCGCCTCTGGATTGATTATGGTTTCTGGTATGATCGTTCGAAACAGACCATCAAGTACATTCGAGTAAGCATCTCGGGGACTCATTCTTCAGGTCTCTGCCCTCCCATGATACATTCAGTCCTCATGCCACGCCTCACTCCATAGGATTCCTGGGAGGGAATCTTATAATCCCATATTTTGCTCCATGTGCGCCCATGTGTCCTGCCTGTCTCAGGACCCAGACATCTGAATCCCAAGTTATCTATTCTGAATATTAGGAACTGACCCAGCTCGGTGCTTTGTGACCACAGAATCCTGTCTTCCAACTTCAACTCCTTTTGTAGGCCTCTTCCTCTATGTTCACATGGCAACCCTGATGCACCCAGATTTGTCTAAGTGTCCAGGGCCCATAAACCCCCTCTGGCCCTGTGGCCTTCCCTGGTTCTTATAAGCACCTGTTTGTATCAATTCTCCACCTCCCATTCTAGACCCGGGAGCCTCCCTTTGTCCTGGCTTTTCTCATACAGGACTCTGGGCATTGTGGTTTCTTTTCTCTGGAGTCAGCGAAGGGGTAGCAGCCATCCCAGCCTGATTTCTGGGGTGTCTGTGTATGTGCTCAGGAGCAAAATCTCACTGAATTGTTATTATATTCATGTATTTCTGAGAAGGAAACAAACATACAATTTAAATATACATATATATATTTTTAAAAAGTCTAGAAAATATAATAAATTTTTTTAACCTAGCCCTTTTTTTCTAATTTGGTGACAAGGATTATAAGGATGAAATAAGAAGCAAATTACTTTAATAATTTTAAAAACTTTCCTAATCTCTTCCCTTCCTTCCCTTCACCACTCCTGCCCCATTATTCTCTGTCTTCCTTTCATTCTATTCCTGTCCCTCTCCTCCTCTGTTCCTCTGTAACGCTCTCTTCCTGGCTTCCTTTTACATCCTTATTTTTTTTTTTTTTTTGAGACTAGGTCTTGCTATTTTTGCCTGTGGAACCGCAGGCTCTTGTTGCTTGGGGTACCACAGACTCAAGCAATCCCCAGCCTCAGCTTCCCAGGTAGCTAGGATGACAGGCGCGCGCCACCACGCCCACCTATTTTTTTGGAACTAGGTCTCATACGTGCCCCAGGTGGGACTCGAACCGTGATCCCTAAGCCCCGGCCGCTTCATAGGCTGAAGCTTACAAGCACGAGCCACTGTGCCCGGCCCTACATCCTTATTTTGTCTTGACTTGTGGCCCTCTGCCTACCTGTCTCTCTGACCCGTCTTGTCTGCTCTCTAGGACATGTTCCTGATGGCTGCCATGGGCCCTCCTGGGGGCGGACGAACTGTCATCTCCCCAAGGCTGCAGAGTCGCTTCAACATCATCAACATGACCTTCCCCACAGTGAGAGCCTAATGGGACCTGGGGGAGGCACAACCACCTGTGTCCCAAAGAATAAAGGAGCAGATCAAGAATGCGCCAGTCCTGAGGCAGAGTTGCATGCAGAGAGCTAAGATATATGGAGGGGAGACTGCTCCATGCAGGAGCCTTTGCATCTCCCAAGCCAGTTCCCTGAAGCTTTGTTGCTCCCTTGAGCAGAGTGTGCAAATGTCCAGGTAGACTGAGAAGGGAGAGTCTATAAGCTGAATATTGAGATCAGAGCCAGGATTAGGATAAAGCTAGTGAGGGGCTTAGGGGCACCGAAAAACAAACAAACAAATGAACCCTCAACTATCAAGAGAAAGGATATTTTAACACAATATTTTAAAAAATAATGCCAAAATTTAATGTGGAAAAAAAGCACATTTAAATAAATATGCAATTAATATGGCATCCTGTTAGCCCTAGTGGAGCCTGAAGCAAAAGGAAAAATCAATAATATGCATTCCCTTGATTTAAGATGTTGGCATTTGTTCATCACGGATATTTTGCATTAACTTTGAATTCTTTATGTTGTGTCAAAATATTATTTCTCTTGATTTCTGATTTTGTTGTGTGCTCCTTAAATTCTTCCCCCAAGGGGAGTGCTCCATTCACATTATCCTAGTCCCAGCCCTAGCAGAAAACCCAGAAACCTGTGAAAGTGAGTCTGAGCACCTGTTTCTAGGAGTCCCAGATCATCCGAATATTTGGCACCATGATCAATCAGAAGCTTCAGGACTTTGAGGAAGAGGTGAAGCCCATTGGGATTGTGGTGACTGAAGCCACCTTGGACATGTATAATACTGTAGTCCAGCGCTTCCTGCCCACACCGGCCAAGATCCACTACCTCTTCAACCTCCGAGATATCTCCAAGGTGAAATCCATCTGACCTTGCCCCTCTTGCCTGCAAAGCTTCCTCAGGGGCATTCCCTTCTCATTGTAAGCCTTGAGCTCAAATCCCATGCACCTCAAGCCACCACTGCCCTAGCATACTGCTTTCTCTGGTTATACTTTTAAAACTTCAGGGGAATCTCTTTTATCCTTCCATCCCACTAGCCAGATCTCTCCCACAGGTATTCCAGGGCATGCTTAGAGCCAACAAAGACTTCCACGATACCAAGACTAGCATCACACGGCTCTGGATCCACGAATGTTTCAGGTGAGATGCCTGTGTCAGCAGATCAGCATCCTCAGCCTTTCTCCAAGCCCAGCCCTTTCTATCCTACAGCCCTCCCCTCTACTCCCTCCCCTAGAACCATTCTCTTTATTCCCAGATCTCACCCCAACTTCCTCTCAACAGAGTCTTCTCTGATCGACTGGTTGATGCGACAGATATGGAAGCTTTCGTGGGCATCTTAAGTGACAAACTTGGCTCCTTCTTTGACCTCACATTTCATAATCTTTGCCCCAACAAGCGTTCTCCAATTTTTGGTGAGCTGGGAGCTATGGCCACTATAGCCTGGAGACTCTCAGGGCTGGGTTAGAAGCTCAGCGTCCTGAAGCTTAGGGCCCTTTGGGGAAGTCTGGGGAAGGTTGGCACTTGAGACTCGGATCCTCTATTCCTATGGCCCAGGGGACTTCCTGAGGGAGCCCAAGGTATATGAAGACCTAACTGATTTGACAATGCTGAAGACAATCATGGAGACAGCGCTGAACGAGTACAACTTGTCAACGGCGGTCGTGCCAATGCAGATGGTGCTCTTCCGAGAAGCTGTTGAGCACAGTGAGCACTTGCGACGCCACTCCCTTCTCAGCATCTCTATTATGGGGGTGTTTCCCTTCCCAGATCTCACCAAGTCCAGGCAGTTACCTTGGTCCCAGATGCCCTGATGACAATGGGTGGGGCTTTTCCTTGCCATTGGTGTTTAACAGACTTGGTGGAAGTTAAGATTTTAACTGTTTTCAGAGCCTCAGCACTAACCTCTTCCCATGTCTCTTGGCCCCTCTGCTTCAGTGTCATACATGCCAGTCCTCAGAGGAGGAGCTGGAGGGCCCCCTAAAGTTGCTCAGCCAACTTACTGCCCTCATGTCCCCAACCCTTCCAGTCACACGGATTGTCCGGGTCATTGGACAGCCTCGGGGCAACATGCTGTTGGTGGGCATTGGGGGCAGCGGACGCCAGAGCCTGGCTCGCTTGGCCTCATCCATCTGCGAATACATCACCTTCCAGATTGAGGTCACCAAACACTATCGAAAGCAGGAATTTCGAGATGGTATGGCAGTTTCCGGATTGGAGGAGTATTGGGGGTGGGAAGTATCAAGATCAAATGCTTTGACTTCTTGCTGGGAGAGATGAAAACTAGAGAGTAAGATGTGCCAGGCCCCTGTGGGGCATAGGATGGTATTGTATATGTGTGGTGGGTTGGGGAAAAGTTCTTAAAGCATACTCAGAAAAGAAATAAGAGCAGGATGGTGAATCTCAAGAATCTGTCCCTCTTTCTCCTTCCCTTATCTGGCTCAGATATCAAGCGTCTGTATTTCCAGGCTGGGGTAGAGCTCAAGGCCACATCCTTCCTTTTTGTGGATACCCAAATTGTTGATGAATCATTCCTAGAGGACATAAACAACATCCTTAGCTCAGGCGAGGTCCCCAATCTCTACAAGACTGATGAATTTGAAGAGGTATGGTCCCTTCCATATATACTACCAGTTGGTTCTTTGACCTTCTTGCCTCATACCTAAAGAAGTGCAGATCCCAGAATATGCTACATAGCACCTGTTAGAGGAAAAGTTGTTCCTCTTCAGTCTTCTTTCAAGGTAGTCTACTGAGTGGGGTTGGGGTAGGGAGCTGCTTTAACACCCACACCTTGGGAAGAAAAAAGAGGAAAGGAGGTTCAGTGGACTATGGTGGTGGATTATGGGTGACTTGGTTGGTGGTGGGTGCACGACAGTCATAATACCTCACAGGGGTATCCAAATATTACAATTAAAAATAAATTCATTCATTTGTCCAAAAAGGAAAAACATAGAAATTTCATTATGAGTAAATGATAGCAAATAGCATTAAAAGAGAGAGAAAGAAACCTACACCTGATCAGCCCAACCACCCCTGCAGTCCCCTCTGGCTCTGCTTTTGAAATTTAAATGTTTTGATGCTGCGTGACTTCTGTGCAGATCCAGAATCTCATCATAGATCAGGCCCGGGCAGAGCAGGTGCCTGAGACATCAGACAGTCTCTTCACTTATCTCATTGAGCGCGTCCGAAACAACCTGCACATCATACTCTGCCTCAGCCCTGTGGGCGACCCTTTCAGGTGACTACTCGCTCAGGCCCAGTACTCTCTGTGGGGTCTCCCTCACTTCAAGCTTCCCCTGCCCTGGCCGTGAGTCTCTGCGTCTCTTGGGTGACTAGCCCCTGGCTCTCCTGCCCAGCTGCTTACCCCTTTCCTCCCTTCTGTAGACTGTACCTCCTTTCAGGGAGATCAGGGCATTCTGATATGTACACAGGAGTCATCCTTCCTCTTTTGGTACAACTGGATTTTGGGATGTGGTAGTGTTTTAGTTTTGTTTGGAGATTTTAAATTATGGTTAAAAAAAAAACCCATAAAATGAAACATCTTAACTGACATCTTAAGTGTGTAATTGATTATCATACTACAGATCTCTAGAACTTTCTCATATTGCAAAATTGAAACTCTAGACCTATCAAACAACTCAATTCCCCCACCTGCTAGCCCATGACACTTGCCTTCCTCTCATTCCTATGAATTTGACTATTTTAGATATCTCGCGTGTTTGTCTTTTTGTGACTGGCTTATTTCATTTAGCATAATGTCCATTGAAATGACAGGCACAAATCCTCTAATAACCCAAGTTAGTATGTATTGTGATTCCCATTTTAGAGATGAGGAAACTGATTTTCAAAAGGCTAGATGACTGGCCCAAGATCCATGCCTAGAAGATTTGGAACCAGTTCTCTCTTTTCCTTGAATCTGCTTCTAAATACTACCCTGAACTAATTTTGAGGGGAGCAGAACCTGGGCAGAGAGACACAGAAGCATGAGGGTGGGCATTTAAGTTTCTGGAAAGCTATGATAAATTTGTTAGCTGGAGGCAGAGTCTTCAAATAGTCTCACCTACCTCTCAACACTCCCCAGGAACTGGATTCGCCAGTATCCAGCCTTGGTGAACTGCACAACCATCAACTGGTTTTCAGAATGGCCCCGCGAGGCCTTGCTAGAGGTGGCTGAGAAGTACCTTATGGGAGTTGACCTGGGAACTCAGGAGAATGTGAGATCCTACTCTCCAGCTCTCATTACTCCTTGACACTCCCATTTCTTGTCTTCATCTGACTCCACTCCATCTTACATCCTTTATCCAATGGCCTCAGATCCACAGGAAGGTGGCTCGAATCTTTGTCACCATGCACTGGTCAGTGGCTCAGTATTCCCAGAAGATGCTGTTGGAACTGCGAAGATACAACTATGTCACACCCACCAACTACCTGGAACTTGTGTCTGGATATAAGAAGTATGAACAAGGGTAGGGGGTGTGGAGGGCCATAGAGTTTGGTGTGTTTTGAGAGTGATTGGTGAAATGAAATATTGGAAAATATTCAGGAGCTGGTCTAGGGGAACCTGGGTACTGATGCAAAATGGCAGAGAAGCACACAGTCTTATTTCCTCCCAGGAAGTCAATGAAAGAAAGATGGGATTTTTAGGGGTGGGGCCATCTCACCCATCCTCTCATGGTGTTCCTGAGGCTTCAAGTCCTCCCTACCCCTTCTCTGACTTTATTGGAATGATTGGTGCTTAGTTTTTCAACCTTAAATACAACTGGGACATTGCCATATATATTATGTATGTATGATATGTATATGTCATATATATGTACACACACATCTAGTTTTCTCTTCTTTATGTCTTCTAGTCCTTTAATGTCTTCTAGTTTTTCTTCTCTCCCTGAAAATTATATATTCATTCGTTCAGTTTGTGTTGAGTGTGTTTTTGTCTATACAGCAATTATTCACTATAAAGGATGTAAAAGAAGCATTTTATAAAAAAGCTCATTTATTGCTCCAGTATTTTAATTAAAGTGTGGGAAAAGCCACTTGCAATAGTAATGAAAAATAACATTTATTCATTCCTTTAGCACATTATTTGAGTACCTACTATATACCAGACAGTATGCTGCATCCTGGCAATATACCAATTAATGAAATTAAATCCTTGCCTTCCCTGGGTACAAAAACTTACATTCTGTTTGCTGGTGCTAAGTCCTGTACATACATTTTCTCACTTAGTTCAATAAATAATCCTGCACAGACATTTTTTTAGAACCTGTACAATTTTGAAGACTTTTTGGAATGAGTTGTTAACATTAAAACTTGCAAACCTCAGAAAAACTCAGATTTCCTGTTTCTTTTTAAAAGTCAGCAATTGTAGCAATTCTGAGCCCATGTTCATTCCCATGTGGAAAAGGCATGCAGAACCAAGGAATGGTTGTCCCTTGGGACAGGTTTGTGTTTCCTAGTTCACTGCAGGCATCCCACCCGCCTGCTGCACAAGGAGAGAATGGAAGATTCTCAAGCAGGGAGGAGGTGTGATGAAAACAGTATGTAGAAAGTAGTTTTGACTGTTGTTATAGAGTAAAGCAGAGTCTGGAAGTAGGAAGGCCAGTTGGGAATGAGCCAAGCAGGAAATGATAAAAACCTAAGATACACTGGAGAGAGAGACCATAGAGAGTGCTCCCCTATCAGAGGGGCCAGCCTTGCCCAACCTTCTGTTCTACTCTGTCCCTCAGGTTGCTGGCAGAGAAGCGGGAGGAGCTGCTGAACCAGGCCAATAAGCTTCGGACAGGATTGTTTAAAATCGATGAAACTAGGGAAAAGGTGGAAGTGATGTCGTTGGAGCTAGAGGATGCTAAGAAAAAGGTGGCTGATTTCCAGAAACAGTGTGAGGAGTACCTGGTCATCATCGTGCAGCAGAAGCGGGAAGCAGATGAGCAACAGAAGGTGGGGCTGATCTTGCCCCTCGCATGCCCCTAACTGGCAGTACCCCACTGGTAGAGCCTTGCTGGTCCCCATCATTTATCGCACCAGGAGATACACATTCCACTCCTCAGATATCTTTATCTTTCATCACTGTACTGTCACCCTTGAGCCAAAGGCGGAGGCTTAACCTGGTCCTCTGTTCATCCTTAGGCCGTGACAGCCAATAGTGAGAAGATTGCGGTTGAGGAAATCAAGTGCCAAGCACTGGCTGACAATGCTCAGAAAGATCTAGAAGAGGCATTGCCAGCCCTGGAAGAGGCCATGAGGGTATAGAGTTGGGAGGGTCTGGGAAAAGTGATGGGGCTGGCCTCCTTGTCCTCAAAGTCCCTGTGGAAGTGGCGGGAAGACAGGGGGCCCTGGTTGGAGCCAGCCTCCAAAAGGACCTGTGTCCCCCTTGAGTTGAATGTAAGTCAACCTTGCTCTCTAACTAAATCCCTCTTCCCAGGCCCTGGAGTCCTTGAACAAGAAGGACATAGGAGAGATCAAGTCCTATGGTCGGCCACCTGCCCAAGTGGAAATGGTGATGCAGGCAGTCATGATTCTTCGAGGCAACGAACCCACTTGGGGGGAGGCCAAGAGGCAGCTAGGTAAGCTAGAGAACCCAGCGATATTTAATGTCAGTTCACCCAACATTTATTAATGCAACCACCTCCCAGAAAGACAGAGCTGAACGAGGCATTGTACCAACCCTCAGGAGCACAGCAGATAGTAGGAAAGAGAAGACATAAATATCAGTTGAGAATTTTTTTTTTTTTTGAGACTAGGTCTTGCTATTTTTTTTTTTGTAAGATGATTTATTTTCATTTATCAACAAGATGGGATTAGAAAAGCCCAGCTGTAAGGGAATATTTATCACTAGAACCAGTCTCGGGCAGCTTTATGTCATCTCTGTACCCTCCCTGGCCCCCGCAGCACTCACTTGGCTCAAGACCCTGGCTGCTGGGCAGGTGGATGGGCTCATCCCACCACCCTCCGTGCCCACAATGTGCCTTTGCCCCCTCACCTGGTACCAGTTCCCAGGTCCCACTGGAGAAGATTACCTTTCAAGGACCAGAACCGGGGAGCAGGGAAGTCAAGACAGCTGGTGATGGTGTGCCCTTTCCAAGCTGAGCTGGAGTGGGTCTGGTAATCTCAGTCGGAGGGTCAGAGCCCTCTGTGAGCATTTCCCACTCTAGGGAAGTCCACAGCTGCAGGGGCACAGCCCTGTAAACATCTGCCGCAGGCCAATGGAGGGGCTGCTCCAGCATCGAGACTCAGCACGAAAGCCCTGGACATTGTTGTCCCCTCCGATTAGGTACACGAAGTTGTTGAGCACCGCGATGCCCTGGTTGGACATGCGGGGGGCCAGGGAGGCAGTGAAGTGCTTCCATTCCCCCAGCAGGGGGTTCAGGTACTTGGCCTGGTCACTGAGGACAGTGGATGGTGTGGAGTAAATGCCGCCAAAGCCCACGACGCACTGGAAGTCCGATCGCAGCTCTGTCTGTGGGCCTTGCAGACTAGGCTGCAGGCTCTCATTGCGATGGTACATGAGAGCGCTGGCTACTGTGTCCCTCAGTGGGCTGGGTTCTAGCTTGTCATGCAGCCGCTGGAGGACCTCCGCTTCCATCAAGGGAAAGCGCACTGTCTCAAGGAGCTTGGGAGGCTCGTGCA
>PVHY01032283.1:0-12397 GCA_004024945.1 Uropsilus gracilis
GATGTACTTAGAAGAAATCATATTAACAGAAACAAGTCATAAAGAAAAAGACAGAAACCAAATGGTTTCACGAATATATGGGATATAGTGGAAAAATAAACAAAAACCTTGAGGAAAAGTCAAAACAAGCTAAGCACCAAACTGAAGTGCACAACTTTGAGCAGGCGGGAAAAAGGGGGGGGGAAGGGGGGTGAACCCCTGGAATTACAATGTTGTGAAATTTATATATAAATTTAAAATTAAAAAAAAATTTAAAAATATCTCCAGAAAAGACAGACAGGCGAGGGGAGTCGCTGAAGGCCTGGAGGCGAGGAGCTGAGTGTTCCCTTTGGGCTGTTCTCACCTGGCATGGGGGGGGGGTCAAGAAGGGGCGGGGAGCTGCAGCGAGGGCTGCGGAGGGTTTGTGCACGGTCGGGCCCGGGCCTCGCAGCACTGTGAGGCGCTACCCGAGCAGAAGTACCAGGAGCTTTGGTTGGCGCGGGCCTCCCCCAGCGTGAGAGGAAACAGCCCCTTCTCTTCCCGAGAGACGCTGTAGCCTTCAGCCAGCTCTCCCGCCTGGACGTCCTTTGTAACCGCTGAGCAGTAGATGAGCCTCAGCCCTTCCCCGGGGTCCTGCCGGTACCAGTACATGGCGTTGTAGATCAGATTCTGTCCGCATTGCAAGGTCACCTTCCGTCCAGCCCTGGTCAGCAGGAATTCTGGCGTCTGGTAGATTTCAGCATCAGCGGGGCCTGGGGGTGAGATATGGTGCTGGGGGTAATGCCCACAGGGAGCCCCGCGCTGCTCTGAGATGGTGCCCTGGGGGGGGGGGGCAGCTCAGGGACTTATTGACGGGGTCCCCACCCACCTGCTCCCAGGAGACAAAGGACAACACAGCAGAGGGCCCAGCTGTCCATGGCAGGGACAGGGCGTTTGAGAAGCTCCAGGCAGGCTCAGAGAGGCCAAGGGACGCTCCCAGGGCACCCCCCGAACCCCCCAGCCACCCCTACCCCCCAGCCGGGGCAGCACGCAGGATCTGGCTCTGCTCTAAGATGGCTGTGACCCAAACAGCTGCGGAGAGGAGGCTCCGGGCTCTTGCCCGCCCACAGGGCTCTTCGGCGCCCTCTACGGGCCACCTGGTGAGAAGCAGGAGTCCCCCATCCAAGTCCAGCTCAGCAGCTGCCCCACGGTGCTGTGAGCTCAGGATATAGGGGGTCCTGCACGCTCGGCGTCTGCAACCTCTGCTCTTTCCCCACCAATACAGTCAAGTGGGGAAGCCACAGATGCAAGGCGGTGTTCAGGTATTCGGGTTGTTAGAAGTGAGGACCTATTCTCTTTACCCTCTGTGTTTAGTAGAAGTTTGTGTCGTAGTTTGCAGGCGGTGAGGGCTGCTTCTGGAACTTCAGCAAAGACTGAAGCATTTCAGAAGATGTGGGAGGGCGGGAAGGCCTGCCTAAGGCAGCTAATGTAATTGCCAGGCAGCTTTTACCTACTCTGGAAAGAACAGTCTTTCACTCTGTTAATAATAAAGTAACATACATTCTTCATTGCTTTCTCTAACTTGCCTCTCTGTCTTCTCCCCCCCACAATGAACTACACAGCCTGATAAATATCAGTCATAGCTTTTACAGCTCTTATAAGATTATCTAGCAGCTTCTTTACATTGAAAAATTAAATGTGGGGCTATAAAATAGTTACGACACCCTGTGGGGCTATGAAGAGTAGGATTAAGATCCTGCTGTTGCAAGAACCCCTGGGAAGCTTAGGATGTCTGTAAATCCTTCTCCCAAGCAGTGCTCGAAGCATCGCACCTGGGGTTTCTGAAGTAAAAACTACTGTATCTTCAGAGAAAGGGAAGGTCTGTCTCTTGGGCTCCGGGTGTATTTATCAAAGACCCACATCACCCCCTTGTGGTCATCAAGGTGAATCTCTTCGGTGCTTTCTGACTTCTGAACGCAGTCACCTGTCTCCCACTGGGGGGAAGGGGCTTTGCTGGTCCACCGGGAGGCCAAAGCCAGGCACCTAAAAAATCAGAGCAGGATGAAGGAAACAAGCAGCTCTTGGCGCGGCCATGGTGACAGGTTGTAGCTGGACACGAGTTCCTGCTGCTTAGGATGGGGGGGCCAGGGTTCCTGTTTCTTAGACAACCAATTGGCAATTGATTGTCTCTCCTCATCCCTCGGAGCTCATCCCTGCAACCACCCCTGGAATACATGAAGGGGGGCTTGATCGGATTTCCATTCATTCATTCATTTTAAGCTGTCTTATTGCGTTTGATTGATACTTGGAGCGCCTACCCCCCTCTGGGTGCCATTCACAGTTGACACATGCATTTGATAAAGAGCTAGCTACTCTCCTGTTGCTATAGACTTGCAAATTTCAAGGAGGATATGATTGGTCTTGCCAGGCTGACATGCAATGTGTTTGCATGATCGTGTAAGAAAAGGATTGTTCTTACATGTATAGATATAAATGTGTAGTAGATCAGAATGGGGGGGTGATACAGGGTAGTGGCGCAGTTAAAAATGGTATTGGTGCCAAAATACCCTGGTGGGTGGAGTCTGAAAGAACTGTGAGGAAATGGGCCGTGGGAAGAGAATAAAAAGGGAGGATGGAGGAGGAGGGGGGAGGAAAGGAAGGAGACAAGAATGGCTACACCTAATTTAGTGGATACTATCTTATGGTGATGGGTATAAACCCACAGAACCAGGACAAAGTAGTGAACATATCCTACTCTTCCAAAAGTTTCCTCGTGTCCTTTTAGCTTTGTTGTGTGTGTGTGTGTGTGTGATAAGAACACTTAACCTGCAAGCTAGCTTCTTGCCAAGTGTATGGCGCAGCATTGATGACGTATACCACGTCATACAGCTCTATGATGTATCACTAGATACGTCATCTTGCTCAAGTGAAACTATCTCATGAAAAGCCTCCCCTCTCCCCCATCACACCCTCTAGGTGATACATTCTCTCTTCCGGTTCCACACCCAGAATTTGCAATAAAATGAAAGTACCCTTCCAGTTTACCTCTTTTATCTCTGTGTTTTACAGACACAGTTAATGACCTCAATGCCTAAATTTTATTTTTTTTATTGAATGATTTATTTGTCTATATTTCCCATCATTTTAATCCCTGGGGGTCACCCACCACCTCCCCTTCCTGACCACTCCAGCTGGTCCCCACCCTCCCATTGTGTACTTTCATTTGATTGTCCATATATTAGTGAAACCATTTAGTTTCTGTCTTTTTCTTTCTGACTTGTTTCTGCTAGTATGATTTCTTCTAGGTACATCCAGGTTTCCATAAATTCATCAAATTTGTCATTTTTCATTGATGAGTAATAGTCCATTGTGTATATATACCACATTCTTTCCATCCATTTGTCTGTTTTGGGACATTTGGGTTGTTTCCATGACCTTGCAATTATAAATAGTGCTGAAATAAACATCCGGGCACAGGTGTCCCTTTCTATCCACATTGAGGTCTCCTTTGGGTAGATTCCCAGAAGAGCGATTGCTGGGTCAAATGGTAGTTCCATTTTCATGAGTTTGAGGGTCCTCCATACTGCTTTCCATAGTGGCTGGAGCAGTTTACATTCCCACCAGCAGTGTAAGAGTGTTCCTTTCTCTCCATATCCACGTCAGTATCGATGCCTAAATTTTAATACTGCCCATATTGGGGGTCCCGGCTTCAATACTGACCCCATATTGGGATCCCAGCTTCAATCTCATTTTGGTTTTGGTTTGTATTTCCCAGATGATTGCTGATATTGAACATCTTTTCATACACTTGTGTTTTCTTTGGAGAAATGTCTCCAGGTCTTTGCCCCTTTTACAGTCCGGTTATTTGGGTTTTGCATTGAGCTCTAAGAGTTTATCATGCATGTTCGTATGCCAACTCCTTGACATATGCTTTGCATGTATTTTCTCCACTTTCACACAAAATTACAGAAATTAGAAAAATGTGAGGTTAACATAAAGACATTCTATACACCAGCGGGATATCTCAGAAAAAAACCCCATGTAGTTACAGACAAAAGCTCTTTGACAAGGCTGAGTGAAACCAGATCCCTATCTTATACTATTCACAAAAATCAAGTCCAAATGGATTAAAGACTGAAAAAAAACTAAAACTGGGAAAATTTTGACATGGGCCTTGCAATGATTTTTTTAAAATTTGACAGCATAACAAAGGCAATAACAAACAAAAATAGACCACTGAGCTGACATCTAATTTAAAATGTTTACTTTCCTTTGTGAGTTGAAGGTTGAAGTCTCAGAACACCAAGAAATGTATAAAGAAAGAAAACAAGATTTTTTACAAGCCATCAACTTCCACCCACACATGATGATAAAATAGCGTTCATTTCAGGTCTCTGGCCTCACCCCCCTCCCTGTGACAGGCAATCTTCCAGAAGTCTGAGTGAATCTACCTCCAACTTTTGTGGGTAGAAAATCCCAAGATTTTCACTCACAGCCAGAAACTGATTGATCTTATTTATCAACATCCCTGGACCAAAAAGGATGACAAGGTAACAACTCACCATAATTCCATTAATTTTTAAAGGGGGCTTGTTTTCAAGTTTCTTTTCTTTTATAAAACTACAGAAAGGTTTCCCTGAGTTCATTAAACTAAGATCTTTCAAATAATCTTTCAGAAACGGTTTTGTTGTATAAATTTTTATAAGGAGAAAATACGGTTTTGGTAAAAATACAAACAAGTCTTTGATATAAAACATCTAGGGAATTACTTAATGATTTTCTTTCTCCAACCTTTTCTTCAAGGAGGATAACGATTCAACAATGACAGCAAGAGCTTCAGCTCCTCTTTTCATTTGGTCGAAAGTCACGAGCAATAAATTAGATCATCAGTCTTGTTAGATTAAACAAAGACAAAGACTCTTAACTGGCATTTAAAAATAGTGCCTGAGAGTGGCTATTAGGTGAAAGACACTTGGATATCTGAGAGAGACAGTTATTTGCTCAAAAGTCATCAGACTCCAGAGTGGCAAAGAGTAACAGAGTGTAAGACAAGAAGCAGGTGATGAACCATTCAGATGACTTAAGATACCTCACAGATGCCTGGAATGTCATGGTTGGCAGCTGAGACTCCAGGAGGCCATTCAGGAGATTGATTACCTCTGTGGGGCGGTGACCAATGATGCCAGTGAACACACAACCTCACCAACCTCTCAGGTGTGAGGTTGAGTATGAGTAAGGACTCTCAGGATGTTCAGAAGGAGAAAGGATTCTCAGAAAGTCAAAGAAATGGAAAATGATTCCCTTGAAGTCTCTGAAATTCTCACATGGGAGTCTGCTACTGGAGAGCACTCTGCCTCTGGAGTGGTGTGTGTGTGTGTGTGTGTGTGTGTGTGTGTGTGTGTGTGTATGTATGTGCGCACACTCATGCCCATCTTTTATATTTTGCAAATTAAATGTGTTTTGCTTCATCTTTTCTTATCACCAATGAAATTAAAATCTCTTCCTATTATATTAGTTAATGTGTTCATTATTCTATAAAATAGAGCTAATATCTTTTGCTTATTTTTTATTCCATCATAAAAGACTGAGTTGTTCACACACAAATATTCAAGACCAAAGATAGTGCCAATTAATTTTTTTTCCCTAGCTGGGCATAGTGGCACGTGGCTGTAAGCTTCAGCCTATGAAGCTGCTGGGGCTAGGGATCGTGGTTCGAGTCCCGCTCAGGGCAACATAGCAAGAGCTAGTCCCCCCAAAAATAGCTGGGCATGGTGGCATGCACCTGTAATCCCAGCTACCTGGGAAGCTGAGACTGGGGATTGCTTGAGTCCGTGGTACCCCGGGCTTGTGAGCCTGCAGTTCCACGGGCAAAAATAGCGAGACCTAGTCTCAAAAAAAAATTTTTTTTTCCCTAAGGAAAGATTTTTCTGAAGAGCTTATATTCAGTCCTCTGGCTTTTGATGCAACATTCTGGTACACAGCAAGCCAGGTGGTCTGAGTCTTTCAACTTCCTTGACAACCAGTTCAACAATGCCTCCTCTGAGAAGGCTTGTAAGCTCTACTCGTAAGTATACAAGGTGAATACAGCTTTTTATTCAGTTTAAACGTGTCACCATCAAAGCAACTTATAATATCCCTTAGTTTTTGTGAGTAAATATCACTGCTTGGCTATCCATCATCCTCTTATCTTGAGAGCACAGGTATGGAAAAAGCTTTCTAGAGCCAAATAACAGTGATTATTAGAGAAAAGATGCTGTGTTCTAGAGGGGCTTGGAAAGCTCGCTACTAGATTACGTTTAGGTTTCACATGTGGCAGGGTCAGGAAAAAAACCTGTCCAGCCTGGCCATGTTTCAGGTCAGGGGCCCTTACTAGATCCCTCAGCTCACACATTCTACTTCTCAAACATCATGGCTCAACATACCATGCTCATATTAGCTTGTCTTCCTGTCAACTCTGTCTTCACACACACACACACACACACACACACACACACTCCAGGTGTCTCAACCTGGAGGCTGTGGTCTGACTCCCACTTCCTCCCATGGCTCCCCTGGCAGTGAGGGCTGTCCCCAGTTCTTGCCAGGGTCCCTGCTCTACGCCCAGCTCTGTGTCACTCGCCGCACACAGGTAGAAGCTGCCATCCTCGTGCTGCACATTCTTCACCGTCAGACTTGAAAAGGTCTTATTGGGACGAGTGATGGAAAACTTGTCCTGGCTGATGCCTTTCTCAAGGTCAGGATTGGACCCCTCATTCGATGTTGCCAGCAGCGTGAGGCCCTGACCCGGGAACTGGCGATACCAGAATATAGTTGGGATTTGTAAGCCCTCACAGGTGCACTGGAGGTCCACTGAGCTGCTGCTGGTGCTGATGGCCCTCCTGGGATGCTGGGACACCAGGGCACCCAGCCCGCAGCCTGTGGACACAGAGGCAGAGCTGAGAGGGGCCCCAGCCCAGGAGGCAGGCCCGGGGACTCAGCTCCCCCTCCCCGGCCTCCTCCCACCTCCAGGAGTCCTGTGTGTGCTGAGACCTCCTGTCAGACGCCTGGGGTCAGAGCCAGGCCCGGGCAGCTGCCCTCTGCACAGGCCAGTGGCCCCTCTTCTCTGCCCGGCTCAGAGCACCCTGGTCTCTGACCCCCACTTCGTCCTGCAACCCCCTCCCCGCCAGGCCAGCCCCAGAACGAGGCTCTTACTGGGCCCCAGCAGCAGCAGCAGCAGCAGCAGCATCCTCAGAGCTGCCTCAGCTGAGCCTGAGTGAGGGCAGCAGGGCCAGGCCTACTGCTCCTCCCAGCCTGGCCTGTGGGGCTGCTGCAGGGCCCAGTGCTCGGTGCTGCCCCCTGGTGGGGATGGCTGCCAGGGACGGGGCCTCCTGCCTCTGAGTGGAAAGCAGCTGACAGTGCTGAAGGGGCTTGTGGGATAGAAACTCCCCTGGGGTCACAGCAGAGACCCCAAGAGAGAGCACGGACAGGACTCAGGGAGATTCTGTGCCTGTGTGAGGACGGGGTGTCTGGCTGTGTGTAACTGGCCTCACAGTCAGTCCACAGTGGGCTGCAGACAACAGATCAGGGTCCTCAGACTTGCTCAGGGAAACAGACATCAGAGTGTCTCCATCGGCCTGCTCTGAGCCTGCCTGGCCCTGGACACTGTGTAAGGCCCGGACACGCCATCAGCCTTGGAGGGCAGCTGGAGCTCAGAGGTCTGGGACTTCGAGGCTGGCGCTTGGGGTCAACACAGGACTCAGGAAGGTCCCCGGACACAGCTTGGAGTGGAGCTTGTGGGAGGAGGTTTGAGGCTCCACTGAGCCGGGAGGATAAGGGTCCCTTAGGCAGCTCCCAGGGGTCCTCTTGGTTAGGGCATCAAGTAAAACATGCTGCTTCAAGTGTTTCATTCCGGCAGTTCCAGGGTTGTATGAATATTCATCAGAACACAAATTTGTGTTCAAAGATTTGTCCGCCGTGGATCCACAGCAATTCTTATTGTTTAATTTAATATGTGGTTAATCAAAAACAGTGAAAGGACAAGGAACCCGAGAGGCTGCCTACACAATACACACACCCTCCAGTCATGGAAGGTTGTTTCCAAGCCTGCCCTGGCCAGGTGCTAGGTGGCTCCTGGGCATCGCCAGGACCTGGGTGTGCTGTCTGCTTCCCAGCTGTGGACCAACTGTAAGACAGATGCACACAGACAGACGCGCCGTCCTCACGCAGGTGCTGTGACCCCCCAAGTCATGTCTGTGCCCTGCCGGCATCTCTGCTGTGACACCGTGCGATGTGACACCTCCACACCCTGTTTTGTTCAGAACTTGCTCCAGGATCCTCTTCACTCTCCGGGAACAGCAGCTCAGCTCTGCTGTTGTTGAGAGTCGATCGCAGGGTACAAAGAAGGACAGGCGAGAGAGATGGCTTAGCTACGGCAGCTAAGGATCAACTGGAAGTGATGAGCCAGATTGAAGCCGGGACCCAAAGATGAACCCAGTTCCGAATATGGGCATTGCAGACACCTGCATCTGAAAAACAGAGACTAAAACTAGCCTGAGGCCAGTTTCCCCCTTTGAGAGTAAAGTGGTTACTCTAAAAGTAACCAGGGCAGACTGGGGTTATGTAATGTAGGGTCCTGAGGTTGAAGTCCGGCCCAGAGGGAAAAGGGAGGTAACACACCAAGAGGGGATGGTCATAGGAAGCAGGGAGAAGGATAAAAAAGAGGGGAGGTGGAGTGTATGGACACAATTTTGGAGAGGAGCGTGGAGAGTGGAGTGAGAGCGAGAGCCTGGAGATTGGGATCAGGCGCGGAGGTTTGGGGCCTCGGAAGAAGGACCCGGCGGGGTCCTCTGGAGCTTCCTCACCTCCCCAGCACTTGGTTCCTGAAGAACAAGACCTGTGTGAAGGTGGAGAAGAGGTGAGCCGGGTGAAGTGCGGAGCCACGGTGACACTCGGACAGGCTTGCCTTTGGGAGACCATCTGAGCCCCACCTGTGTTGGTTGGATTCATCTGGTGCCAACTGGAGCAACAGGATTGGGAGTCAAGGTCCTGGCATTTCCAGCCAGAAGTGCCCTAAGACTGAGGTAAACCCCACGAAGCTCCTTGAGGAGCAGAAGTGGGGCGCTATTCTGTTTGGAACATTTGTGAGGGTGTGGACTCTTTCGGTTTGGTTTTTTTCCGTATCTGTAAATAAATCTCTTGTCTATCCTGGTTGTTAAGGTTGATATCTGAGCAGCTGCTGCGCACAGACGGGAGAACCCATAGGAAGGAGGAATTTAAACGGGGTGTCCCTATCCCCCCCGATAACAAGATGACGATTTATTCAGCAAAGAAAGGGATATGTATAAAGAACAGAGCACAGTTCACGATGGATTTCAAAGGGAGGTAAATGGTGAAGGTGTAATCAAACTGGTTAACACGTAACTTTATGAGTTAAATGATTGCTATCTCTTTAAAGAATGTTTCCTTAGGTAAACATTGGCGGAATGGAGACACTTCTCACACTTCAGAGGTATTCACACCCGTCCTGTCTCCAGTTTTCCCAGGACAAATAAGGTAGCATGGGGTGCTCCTCATTTCCTCGCCTGCCCCAGGCCTGGGCGCTCTGTCCTTGTCTATCCAAGTGCTGACTTGCTCATCATCCTGTACCTACCCCCCGGCTTCTGTGGACAGAGCTTGTATGTCCTGAACGCCTCTATCACCCATCTGAGACCTGGATGCAGTGTTGGTTGCTGTTGGCTACAACAGTGTCCTGGTTATTGCCATAGCTTTTATTTGATAATATACACAAGGAGCAGGCGAAATTAAAATGTCTTCTCATTTTTATTCCTGACGGGCACCAGCTCGACAGCTGAGGGGTGAAGAACAGGCAGAAATGAAGGACTATGTAGACCCCTGACGTCTAAGCAGAGCCCTCGCTGCACTGCCCCAGGGCCCGCCGTCCCCACAGCCTGGGACGTGGGGCACCTGTCTTGCTGACTGAGGAGGGAGGCGGTCACCAACCAGGGCCTGACTTCAGGGAGCTCCGCATCCGGAGAGGACACCTTCTGGGACACGTTAGCGCACAGAGACCAGTCAGATGTGGTCACTGCGTCTGCCCTGAAGGGCAGAGACTCTCAGCTCCCACGTCTGCAGGGTGGTGACCGATGACGCCAGTGGACACACAACCTTGTGGACCGCTCAGGTGTGAGGCAGAGAATGAGCCAGAAAAGGAATCTCAGAATGTCCAAAATGAAAAAAGGATTCTCAGAAGGTCAAAGAGAAGGAAATGGATTCCCTTGAAGCCTCTGAAATTCTCTTCATGGGGGTCTGCTACTGGAGAGAGCATGCTGCTCCTGGGAGGGTGGTGTGTGTGCATGGTGCATGTGTCTGTGCATGTATGTGTATATGTGTGTGTATGTATGTGTGCATGTATGTGTGGGGGGTACACACGCACTCATGCACATCTTTCATCTTTTCAAATTAAATTGGCATATACTATTGTGTTTTTGCTTCATCCTTTCCTCATCGCCATTGACATGAAAATCTCTTCCTGTGTGTAGTATTTAATGTGTGAGCGGTGCTGTAAATAGCTAAGAGATATGTCTTAGATGATGAAACACCTTTATCTATTCTCACCCATCTGGGCAAACCAGAGATGGCTTCAGCAAGTCTCTTATCTGAGATGGCAGCCTCTAACCTCCTGGGAATGTCCCACCAAAGAAGCAGTTTCCTGAAAGAGAGAGGTGTTGACTCCTGTAGATATTTTTCCTGTTGGGGAACGAATTCCCTGTCCTCCTATCCTGCTTGCTACATACCCCTATCCAGTGTTTTTCCTTCTTATTGCAACATTGTAATCATTCATTTGCCAAGGTATATAAGGGGACCCAAAAGATAGTTAATGGCTTGGCTCATGCTCATCAAGTCCAGATCCCATGACTCCAGTTTGTCTCTGTCTTGGATCGTCTAAATCTCTTCCATCCGATCTTTTCCCACCTTTGACTCCCAACAAATATGTTTAATATTCTATAAATGTAAGTTAATATCTTTTGTTTATTTTTATTGCATCATAAAAGACTAAGTTTTAATAGATATTCAAGACCAAAGATATTGTCAATTTTTTTTTTTTACTTTCCCTGGGAAGGATTTTTTAAAGAGCTTATATTCCGTTCTTCACAAATTGTCCCCTGGCTTCTAACAGAATGTTCTAGTGCATAGCAAGCCAGGTGGTCTGAGTCTTTCTTGCACCATTCTTGACAGCCATTTCCACAATGCCTCCTCTGAGAAGGCTTGTAAGCGTTGCTTGTATGTGTACAAGGTGCACACTTGTTGGTATCCAGTTTAAATGTGTCGCCATCCAAAACCCTACAATGTCACTGGACTCTTTGTGAGTAAATACCACTGCTTGGCTGTACATCATGCTCTCGTGTTGGGAGTGCGGGTATGTAGAACTTGTGAGAGTGTCAACCAACCGTGATTATTATAGAAAAGATGCTGTGTTCTAGAGGGGCTTGGAAAGCTCGCTACAAGATTATGTTTAGGTTTCACATGTGGCAGGGTCAGGAAAAAAACCTGTCCAGCCTGGCCATGTTTCAGGTCAGGGGCCCTTACTAGAGCCCTCAGCTCACACATTCTACTTCTCAAACATCATGGCTCTCAACACACTATGCTCATATTATCTTGTCTTCCTGTCAACTCTGTCTTAACACACAGACACACAGACACAGACACACACACACACACACACACTCCAGGTGTCTCAGCCCAGAGGCTGTGGTCTGGCTCCCACTTCCTCCCATGGCTCCCCTGGGGGTGAGGGGTGTCCCCAGTTCTTGTTTGGGTCCCTGCTCTATGCCCAGCTCTGTGTCTCTCACGCCACACAGGTAGAAGCTGCCATCCTCGTGCTGCACATTCTTCACCGTCAGACTTGAAAAGGTCTTACTGGGACGAGTGATGGAAAACTTGTCCTGGCTGATGCCTCGCTGGTAGTCAGGGTTGTACCCCTCATTCGATTTTGCTAGCAGTGTGATCTCCTGATCCGGGAACTGGCGATACCAGAACATAAGAGGAACTGAAAAGCCCTCACAGCGGCACTGGAGGTCCACTGAGCTGCCGTTGCTGCTGATCACCCTCCTGGGACGCTGGGACACCAGGGCACCCAGCCCGCAGCCTGTGGACACAGAGGCAGAGCTGAGAGGGGCCCCAGCCCAGGAGACAGGCCCGGGCACTCAGCTCCCCCTCCCCGGCCTCCTCCCAGCTCCAGGAGTCCTGTGTGTGCTGAGACCTCCTGTCAGACGCCTGGGGTCAGAGCCAGGCCCGGGCAGCTGCCCTCTGCACAGGCCAGTGGCCCCTCTGCTCTGCCCGGCTCAGAGCACCCAGGTCTCTGGCCCCCACTTGGGCCTGCAGCCCCCTCCCCGCCAGGCCAGCCCCAGAAGGAGGCTCTTACTGGGCCCCAGCAGCAGCAGCAGCAGCAGCAGCAGCAGCA
>PVHY01032284.1:0-11985 GCA_004024945.1 Uropsilus gracilis
TTTTTTTTTTTTTTTTTTTTTTTGAGACTAGGTTTCGCTATTTTTGCCTGTGGAACCATCGGTTCTCCTTGCCCAGAGTACCACAGACTCAAGCAATCCCCAGCCTCTGCTTCCCAGGTAGCTGGGATTACAGGCGCGCACCACCACGTGCAGCTATTTTTTAGGAACTAGGTCTTGCTACATGCCCCAGGCGAGACTCGAACCGCGATCCCTAGCCCTGGCCGCTTCATAGGCTGAAGCTTAAAGGCACGAGCCACCATGCCTGGCCTGTACCACAATTTTCTGATCCATTTGTCTGCTGTGGGGCATTTGGGTTGTTTCCATATCCTGGCTATTGCAAATAGTGCTGTGATAAACATCTGAATACAGGCGTCCTTTTGAATTATGTTAGCATTTTTATTGCTGAGGGGGTGTCTGTGAGTGTATTTCCAGAAGAGACTAATATTTGAACTGGTGGGCTTGGTAGAGAACACTATCACCCATGTGGATGGACACTGTCCAGTTCACTGAAGGCCTCACTATAACAAAAAGAGAGTAAGTTGAAATTGATCTTTTTGCTTGAGTGGGGATGTCCTGCTTTCTCTGCCCTTGAACATGGTGTTTTATGGTTCCCTGGCTTTTGGCTGCTGATCAGGACTTTAACCATCACACCCTGATTCTTAGATCTGTGGTCTTGTACTGAACTACATCATTGGCTCTCCTTGGTTTCCAGCTTGCTGACAGCAGGTTGTGGGACTTCTTGGCTCCTATAACCATATGATCTAAATCCTCTAATGAATGAATACATGAGTGATTAGATGGATGGATGAATTTCTCTGGAGAACCCAGACTAATACAGGAAATAACTGGAACCTCCAAATATGGGGTTGATTCTTAACAAATTTGATAAGATGGGAAAGGGGAAAGAATTGGGGAAACCCTTCAGTTTCTAGCTCAGATGCTGCCACCTGAGTTTAGAGTTCAGGAAGAGATTCAGAGTCTGTAGGAAGTTTAAGACCCAATTTCGACAGAGCTCTTGCTGACAAATATTGAGCACAATGTGTGCCAGGTATTCTGTCACTTTTCATAGAACAACCCTATTTTATAGGTAGACATCATCACCATTTATAGGTGAGGGAAAAGGCCATAGAGTGTGAGGTGATTTGTTCCAAGTCCTGACTAGTCTCTTCTTTCCCTGCCTTCTAGTCATGGGTGCTGAGGCCAGCAGGGTGAGAACCCAGCTGCAAGGCTGAAAGCTGGGCTCACCTTGTCTTTTCTGTGACCCCAAGTCTCTTGGATTTGCTTTGGACCACTCTTTCTCTTTGTCTAGTAAACTGCCCTGTCCTAACTTTCACAGGTTTTCTCCACTTTTTTTCCCTTGATATCTTCTGTCTGGTATCATTTTTCTTCTTTTTATTGAGGAGAAATTCATTTAACATGAAATTAACCATTTTATTTATTTATTTTTTGAGACCAGGTCTCGCTTTGTTGCCCGGGGTAATCTTGAACCTGTGGACTCAAGCGATTTCCAGCCTCAGCTTCCCAAGGCAGGGATTAAAGGCACGTGCCACCACTCCTGGCTGAAATGAACCATTTTAAAGTGCACAGTTCAGTGATAGTACATTTGTGTGTAATATAATATACAAATATAATGGAGTTCTCTCAAAATATTATCCAAAATGTCCACAATACTTTCATTACCTCAAAAGGAAGCCTCTTTTCCAATAAGGAGTCACTCTACATTCTCTACTCCCCTGGTTCCCAGCAATCATTAATCTGATTTTTGTGGATTTACCTATTCTGAATATTTCATATCATTGAAATTGTACAATATATGACCTTTTTGCCTGACTTCTTCCACTTAGCACAGTTATGTTAGTTTTCTCAGGCTGCCATAACAAAATACCATAGACCGAGCATGTTCAACAGCAGAAATTTCTCCTCTCACAGTTCTAGAGGTTGGAAGTTCAAGTTCAGGTTTGGTTTTCCTGGGGTCTTTCTCCTTGGCATGCAAGTTACTGCCTTCTCATGTGTTCTTACACGTCTTTCCTCTGAATGCACACATCCCTAGTATCTGTTTATGTCCAAATTGCCTCCTCTTACAGATTCACAGTAGATTGGGACCTGCTCTAAATGACCCCATTTAACTTAGTCACCTCTTTATTGAGCACACTGTGTGCCAGGTATTCTGTCACTTTATAGATCCTGAGTCCACATCAGGGTACAGGGAACTGTGAGGGAAGAGCTATCCACAGACTCACATGATTGGGGCTGTGTACTAGCCAGTCTTGCAGAGCTGCAGGTTGACCCATGGTGAGCCAGGCAGGGTGTACGGGGATCTGTAAAGGGTGGTCCAGCAGCTGCATTCTTACTGAAATCTGGTAATCATACATGAACAAGTTCATCAAACCCTGAACTTGGGACAGGTACTAATAAAATGTCATCTAAATACACCCCCCCCCCACTCAAAAAAGACCCAAACAAACCCATATCAAATACTGTCACATTTTGAAATATTGGGAGTTAGCATTTTACCCTAGGAATTCTAGAGGAGCACAGGTCAGTCCGTAACTGTCATGTTCTTAAGATTTTTATGTGTTAGGCCGGGCATGGTGGCTCGGTGGCAACCCAGGAAGCCACAGCCAGGGCCGGGGATTGTGGTTTGAGTCCCGCCGGGGGCACGTAGTGATACTTAGTCCCCCACCCAAAATAGCTGGGCGTGGTGGTATGCGTCTGTAATCCCAGCTACCTGGGAAGCTGAGGCTGGGGATTGCTTGAGTCTGTGGTACTCCGGGCAATGTGAGCCTGAAGTTCCACAGGCAAAAATAGCAAGACCTATTCTGAAAAAAAAAAAAAAAAAAAAAAAAAAAAAAAAAAAAAAAAAAAAAAAAAAAAAAAAAAAAAAAAAAAAAAAAAAAAGATTTTAATGTGTTGTAGCATGAACCAGACCTTTATTCTTGTTCGTGGCTGAACAGTATCCATTGTATGGATAGCCATATTCTCTG
Organism: Uropsilus gracilis; assembly: GCA_004024945.1. Classification (NCBI taxonomy): domain Eukaryota; kingdom Metazoa; phylum Chordata; class Mammalia; order Eulipotyphla; family Talpidae; genus Uropsilus; species Uropsilus gracilis. The sequence goes on from PVHY01032284.1 coordinate 2,985, forward strand.
TGGTGGACACTTGGCATTATTTAGCTACTGTGAATAATGGTGCCAAATCCAGTCTTTTTACATAAAGAGTTTACTGGTGTTGGGGGATGCTAAGCGAGGAGGGTCAGGATGAGGAGGTGTCACTGTTCTGAGACAGTGAGGGTAAAGGCTTCTCTATGTCATCTGAATGTACACAGGGCATTTGGTCAAAAGCTATGTTATGAGCGGCCAGTGGGGTGGTGAAGGGCTGCTGGACTGTGTGTGTTCTTAAGCAGACTTTCTCAACACCCTGCTGGTTGTACACCAACCATTTGTCCAGCTGCTTGATTTGCCTTGACTTATGGCTGAGTGATAATTGTCTTACTGATGAAGAAATTACCCAAGCAATAGTGCCAGGAGTTGCCTAATTTCTCCCCCTTGCCCAGACCTATATACAGTTTAGCTAGTGGCGTACTCAGAAAATCTCTGACCTACTCAAGTCATAGAGTCTTTTCTTAGAACAAAGGTAAGTTTTCTGTTTGTTTCTTTTCTCTCTGATATGAGAGAGTATCCTGAGGCCATAGAAAACTCTTAGACAGGAGATAGCTGATTTAGGGACTAGTTATAGCCATGATTTCTCTCTATATTATTCTCCTGCCCAGAGCTATTACTATAGGTCATCTGGCTCTTAGACTTCAGGATATATTCTTCAAGCTGTATTTGTTTTGTGTTTATTAAATATTAGCGGCAAACTTTCCCGGCAAAAACCAAAGAACAAGGATCCTCAGGCCTATTTCTGTGTTTACGATAAAAATAAGTGAGATTGTGGTATCTGAGAATGGGCTGACCCTGCTGCTCTGCCTTCTGCATGGCTGGCTGTGTCTCTGCAGGGTCACTATGGCAGTGTGTCTGCTCAGAAGCTCTGTTTTGGCAGTGCATCCGGGGTTGTCAAGCTTAGGGAGACCAAGTCACAAGCCTAAGTGGTAAGACAATGTTAAGTCAACTAGAGTTACCTAGTTACCACCTGATACATTTCCCAGATTACAGCTGCTGATCAGAAGAGAACATGCAGTTGGCTTACTAGAGGCTTCTCTGTGAGAGAAGGTGAAATGGTAATTAGTGGAACAGAGACAGGGGAATGTGGGATGCTGTAATGGCTAGTCTCACACAGCCAAGGTAGCCTACTATACCATTTCTCTGTAAATTATCTATAAACTTATCCTTACTGCAGATTATAACTTTCCCAGGATAGAAGGGCCCTGTACTACTTGGTAGAGCTGGGTTACCAATTCCAACAGCCAGTTTTTTTCCTGTCCCACACCCCACCTCTAATTTTCAAGGCTTTGAGAGGAATTTTCCAGAATAAAGTTTCTGATTTGCCTTCCATCCTCTTGTGGTTTCATAAGGATAAACTCTGTTTGGAGGAGATATGAGAGAGACATTGGGGGCCAAATAGTTTGAAACATCTGTTTTAGTATCCTGCCTTTTGAACTCCTTCAAACCCCTTCTTTCTTGCATACCCAGGCTGGTGATTCTGGACCTTCCAGGTTTACTAGTTTTCTAAGACCTCTGCCTACCTTTCTTTTCTTTCTTTTTTTTTTTTTTTTTGAGACTAGGTCTCGCTATTTTTGCTCATGGAACCGCAGGCTCTCATTGCCCAGGGTACCACAGACTCAAGCAACTCCCAGCCTCAGCTTCCCAGGTAGCTGGGATTACAGGCGTGCGCCACTGCGCCCAGCTATTTTTTTTGGAACTAGGTCACACTACAGGCCCCAGGCGGGACTTGAACCGTGATCGCTAGCCCCGGCCGCTTTATAGGCTGAAGCTTACAGGCAACAGCCACCATGCCTGGCCTGCCTACCTGTTCTTAACACCAACTAAAGACCACTGTTTTTAAACGAATTCTCATTCAGTCCACCCATATTTACAGATGCCTACCTTGGGTGTGGCTATTCAGGGCCCTGGGCATGGACATGTCAGTAAATATGAGGAGGTCCCTCCCTGACCTGGAGGGTTGTCCATTTCATTTCTCCTTCCTTTTTGCTTCTGGTCACTCCCCATCTTTCAGATCTGGAGTTAGCTTTCCTAACACTCTACAAGGCTTGGCCTGATGTAACTCCTCCTACCTCCTCATTCTCTAGGCCTCTCTGTTCCACCCACCCTGGCTCTTCCATGAGTCAGGCTCCTACTCTGGGGCCTTTGTTCCTATTTGCTCCACCTGGATTGGCTTTACATTTCTAGAAGGGTGATTGAAATGTGGGATAAAAAATGGAATGTAAAATATCTCACTATTTTCTTACATCATTATGTTACAATGACAGTATTTTGGATATATGAGGCTAACTACAATATATTGTTGATATTAGTTTCACCTCTTTCTTTATGCTACTAGGAATCTTAAGCTACAACTGTAGCTCCCTGAAGCCAGGGCTGTCTCATTAGTGCCCCTGGAGGTGTCCTGCTATTAAAATCGGGTAACAAAACCAACAAAACATAGTACTTAACTAAACTGACAAAGTGGGAGCAGCTGGCCCTTTAAACCCAGCTACTCCTTAGGTTCATCCCAGCCCAAGTGAGCTGTAGCAAGACCACACTAACCTTAAGAATAAGCAAAAACAGATTTACTCATTAAAAAGAGAAAGCAGACAAGAGTCACTTAAAGTACAAAGGACCCCTTTGATTATCTTACCAACCAGTTCAGTCTCTAGTCCAAAAGGCTACATGTGACCTTCAGCCATGTGAGTCCACAAAATGGTGGATGTCCACCTTCAAGCCAGATGAAGAAGCTAAGAAGGCATCGTTGCTCCTTCTTCCAAAAGCACAGCAATTCAAGTTAAAGAAACCAAGATGTTGTCGCCACTCCTTCAATAGCAGGAGATTCAAACCCAATGAAGAAACCAGGATGGCATCTTCAATTTTCCTCCAAAAGGCACATCTCTAACATTCTTTCAGCTTCAACTCTAAAGTGGCACAAACCCAGCAAGACTCACTCAATACAAGTGGGAATCACTTCAGATGTCTCACAATGAAAACAGCAACAAAGCAAATTCTCTTCAGTTCTCCAGACAGTTTCCAAGCTTCATAGCCTCAAAGGCAAGTTTTCAAGTACCAAATTTCCAAGTCCACTTGCACAGGTCACAAGTTTCTCCAGCATGCTTCCCTGGTCTCCTAGCCATCCCAGGCTGAGGATGGAAGCCCACAGCATGGCTTCCTTCCCTGCCCTGCTTCCGCACATGGCAGCAACAGCTCTGAGGTCTCCAGCCTCCCTGCTGCTCCTCTGCTCTCTCCTCTTTGTTCTTTCTCTTTCTCTCTCTCTCCCCTGTCTCTCTCTCTCTCTCTCTCGCTCTCCTTTTTATTTCTTTCTCTTTTCTCTCCTGGGGAAAACTTGTCTTCCCTTCTCCAAGTCTCCACTAACCAAGGCATAATGGCTGCCATCCCAGTGCAATACCACAATCTGGGGTCCATGACTCCCCAATTTCCCCATCACTATTGAAAACCTGAAGAGAGCCACATTTGTAAAAATGCACTATTAATGCATTTGAGATTCAGCTAATAATTTGAACAATGTTGGATGTATCAGAGTATTTTTCTTCAAAAGCCTATGTTACTGCTTTCAAAATTGGCTTCTTTTTTTTTTTTTTTTTTTTTGATACTAGGTTTAGGTCTCGCTATTTTTGCCCATGGAACTGAAGGCTCATGTTGCCCGGGGTACCACGGGCTCAAGCAATCCCCAGCCTCAGCTTCCCAGGTAGCTGGGCTTACAGGCATGCACCACCACGCCAAGCTATTTTTTTTTGGAATTAGATCTCGCTATGTTGCCCCAAGTGGGACTCGAACCTCGATCCCCAGTCCCCGCCATGGCTTCCTAGGTTACAGGCATGTGCTACTGTGCCGGGCCTTCAAAATAAATTGGCTTTACTGAACTAGTTCCATGTACCTTTTCTGCACCCTAAGCCTAGGGTGAAGCTCTCCATTTGTTGTTGCTAGCATATAAAGGTCTGTGATTCTTTGTGGCTGGTCTTTGTTTTCATACACTGTGGAGCACTTTACATTGTAGAGCCATTTGAAAATTCTTACTAATCTCAATAGTTTCTTAATATGATTCTTAATTTTTTCACGTTATGACCATATACTCAGTAATTTAGAGACTGCCTTCAAAACCCCCTTGACTCAAAATTTTGTTGCCATTGGTATGGAGATTGAACATTCTGGGTGGAAAGTGATTTCACTGGGACAAGCTTGAAAGGAGAGCAGGTTAACTGAGAAGCTTGTTTTCATTCCTTGTCTTATTAGCCGTGCCATCATGGGCCGATAATTTGATAGTTTGAGCCTCCGACTCGTAACATTAAGGAAAAAATGGTAGGAGTGTTTGTGTGTGAGAGTGTGTGTATATGTTTGTGTGTGTATGTGTGTGTGTCTGTGAGAGACAGACAGAGAGAGAGAGAGAGAAAATTAGGGAGTTAGAACTTAGCAAATCCTGGTTGCATGTAGAGGAATGAGAGAGCTTGACTTTTCATTCCATGTACTCTCTTGGACCAAGCAGGGGAAAATGATTCCGTTTCTTTCTTTTTTTTTTTTTTTTGAGACTAGGTCTCGCTATTTTTGCCCGTGGAACCACAGGCTCTTGTTGCCCGGGGTACCATAGACTCAAGCAATCCCCAGCCTCAGCTTCCCAGGTAGCTGGGATTACAGGCGTGTGCCACCATGCCCAGCTATTTTTTTGGAACTAGGTCTCACTGTGGGCCCCAGGTGGAACTCGAACCGCGATCCCTAGCCCCAGCCACTTCATAGGCTGAAGCTTACAGGCACAAGCCACCGTGCCCCATGTGGAAAATGATTCAGAACAATAACATGGAGCGGAAATTTCCAGCAGCTCTACCCCAAACCATGTGCACACTTTTCATACTTTTCAGAGACTTAGTCGGTAAGAATGTGGCACATTTTTACCTTACACATCTCTCTTCACTCCTTACTTTTGATACATGACCATTTCCTTTTTGGTCTTGGATTACCAGCTCTTGGGTGGAATCTATTTCTTTGTAATACTCAGCAGGAGGTTTGGTGGAACACCAGGAGGACAGCTATCTGATCACCTCCTCTTGCTCCGCTGGACCCAAGATCCTTAGGATTCCAGGGTAGTGAGTTCTTTGCACTGACACAGCTGCTGCCTGTGAATCTCTCATAAGCACTAAGGACAATTTTTTTTTTTGGGGGGGCGACTAGGTCTTGCTATTTTTGCCCGTGGAACCAAAGGCTCACGTTGCCCGGGGTACCATGGACTCAAGCAACCCCCAGCCTCAGCTTCCCAGGTAGCTGGGATTACAGGTGTGCATCACCACACCCAGCTATTTTTTGGGACTAGGTCTCACTGTGTTGCCCCGAGCAGGACTTGAACCGTGATCCCCAGTCCCAGCTGCTTTATAGGCTGAAGCTTACAGGTACAAGCCACCGTGCCTGGCATAAGCACTAAGGATAAGATGGACAGTGAGCTTCTCAAGCTCCATCTTTCTGCCCCTTTTCCCTTCTGGCAAACAGACTCAGCTTGAACATTATGGAATCTTCAACCAAATTCGGTGTTATTGTCTCATCTAATTACGTTTTGAGCATTGATGACAAAGGCCTAAAACTTACTGATAATCTTTGAAAGATCGATGCAAACCCCAGAAATAGAATACTATCTTCCCCCAAAGCTTTTTCTTCCCCTCACCCCCCCTCACCATTAAAATACAGCTTGAGCCTGATTCCTAGTTTTTCACAGGTGCAGGATTCAGGCAAATTCTGTTAGTCTATGTGGGTGTCATTTGCAAGCAACAAAGGTCTTAGGAACACATGCAAATCACTACCTTTGTGCCTATCCCTACCTCTCCCAGTGTCTAGATCTATATAGTCTAAGCTTCTTTAACTACCCCCTCCACCCCCTGCACCAGAATTGGGCCAACTGAGCTACCACTGATTTATTTTAAATTTAAAAAGATTTTATTTTAAAATATAAGAAATTACAGCAAAGTAAAGAGTCCCATGAATGTTTCATCCAGGTTCTTCCATTGGTGATACCTTACCCAACTAGTAAGGTATCAAAACTAGCACTGGTAACTAGACTACAGTCTATCTGTTCTTTAGAAAGCACACATATTTTGAGGTTATAAAACAATACTTTTAAACACAAACAATGTCCTGCTATTGAGTGAGAAGTTGCCAGGGAGTGTAACATACTCTCAAAGTAGTAGCCAGATGTGATGCTGGGTATGAAATACCAAGGGTGGTTTTAAGGGCATAGTCCTAAGCTCTGGAGTGTTTTTGTTTGTTTGTTTTTGAGATTAGGTTTTGCTATTTTTGTCCATGGAACCTTAGGCTTATGTTGCCTAGGGTACCACGGACTCAAACAATCCCCAGCTTCAGCTTCCCAGGTAGCTGGGATTATAGGTGCGTGCCACTGCGCCCAGCTATTTTTTGGGACTAGGTCTCCCTGTGTTGCCCCAAGCAGGACTCGAACCACGATCCCTGGCCCCAGCTGCTTCATAGGCTGAAGCTTACAGGCACGAGTCACCATGCCCGGCTTTCTGGAGTGTGTTCTAAGGAAAGATGTGTACCAAGTGGAGTGACATGGACTGGGCAAAGGGAAATAGAAACTTCTGGAAGAAGGCTCAGTGGAAATTAAAGTGAACAATTTGCATCTGTTCACCCAGAGCCATGCTGTGGTCAGAGAGGAAATGTCCTCACATACCCATAATAGAACATGTAAGTCCACCGGATTTGAGAAAACAGCATACAACATTTGTAAAAAAAAAAAAAATAATTTTAATAGTTATTTTTAGGTTCACAGCAAAATTGAGAGGACAGTATCTAAGTTCCTTTATACCCCCCTGTGCCCACATATGCCTCCTTCTTCACTATCCCCCCATATATGGTACATTTGTTCTAACTGATGACCTGACATGAATACATCATCATCCAAAGTCCATAATTTACATGAGTGCACTCTCAGGGCTGGACATTGTGTGGGTTTGGACAGATGTAGAATGACATGTATTCACCATGAAAGTGTCGCATAGTGCTTTCACTGCTCTAAAAATCCTCTGTGCACTGACTGTTAGCCCCTCACCCTTAACTTAGGCAACCATCGATCCTCACTGTTCCGGTAGCTTTGCTTCTTTCACACTGTCATATAGTTGTCATGTACTAGATAACCTTTTCACATTGGCTTCTTTCTCCCAGCAATATGCATATGCATTTAGGGTTCTAACATGACTTTCTATGGTTTGATGGCTCATTTCTTTTTAGCAGTGAAAAACATTCCTTTGTCTGCAAGTACCAGAGTTTATTTGTCCATTCACCTACTCAAGGACATCTTGGTTGCTTCCACATTTTGGCAACCGGCTGCTGTAAACGTCCATATGCAGGTTCTGAAATGAATTTTTAACCCTCCAAAGTGGTGTCATTAGGACAACTTGTGCTTGAGCGCTCATTCAAAATGAGAAACACTTTAAAAAAAAAAAACAAAAAACATTGACTTCTCTCTTTTCTTAGGGTGGGTGGTGAGGTAAAAGTTTATTTTCAGTCTTTTATTCCGTGTCTCACTTCACTCTCTCAGACTTGGGATGGTTCATGGGAGCAAATGACACTTTGTCTTTAATTAGCAACTTCTGATTGCTCGCTGCCTGCTGCAGCTTGTTTCCTCATCCTCTCGCTGGGGAGCAGGAGTACTAGCTAATAGCATGGTTCAAATGTTCAAATCTGGCTGACTGGCACGTTATGGAAATGGGAGTGCGTTATTGCTGTTGTTGTGGCAACATCTAGGCACAGGGGTAGGGCTAGATGACATTAGCTAACAGAGGGAGGGTGAGAAGAGAGACAGTCATGCAGAAAATCCTCTCTACCACTCTTGCCTCTAAATCTAGCCCACACTAAAGAATTCTCCAGAAGCACTAGCAGGTATCACCTCACAAGAAGGTCTTCCTCTCTTCTCTTTCCTGACAGCCAGCTGTTCAGGGTGAGGTGGTCTGGATGGCAATGTGTTCTACTCTTCAGCAGGGCTTCCTGAGCATGCACAGGTTAGGCTGCACCCATTCTGAATTCCCAGGATGTGTCAGTGTAAATTAGGAGAGTGGGGACTTCCTGAGAAGTAGGAGAGTGGGGGAGGTTAAGTGAAGTGAACCATTTCCCTTTCTCCCAGTTCAGTTAGGTGCGGAAGGAGAATGTAGCTCTTTGCAGGGTGGTAAGGGATACCTAGGGCTTACTGGCACACAAGCAGGACAAGCATAGAGCTTGAGTGGGGAACGAGGATGCTGAGCAGGATCCCTGAGGATGCTTCTAGAAACACTGCCTGATGCCCTGAGAGCTCACTAATCTCTTGACACATTATCTAGGTCAAGACATTAAAAAACGTGCCTTCCCTTAGTGTGGACCACTCGCCCTAACCTCCCAGGGGCCCTCTCCCCACTCCCAGTTGAAAGCAACAGTTGGTTGCTAGCTTAGAGGGAGGGAGTAATGTCACCTTGGTCCCTTGCCCTGCCCAGGTGTGCAAAACATTTGGTGAGAAAGTAGCAGGTACACAGGTAGCTTATTCTTTCCAGAGAAGCAAGCATCCTAGCTAGCAGGGGTGTAGTAATGGGTACAGTCAATCTCGGACCATATCTCCCAGGAGCTCCAGGACCTCAACTTTGCTGTTGACCCCTGTACCCGGTTACTGCTGTTTTTGTCTTTGGATCGGTCCACTCTTCTTTCAAGAGTGGAGTGGGAGCTCCCTGGGGCGTTATAGCGTGTCATCTCTGGCATTTGCTCCCACTGCAGAAAAACAAGTCCAAATGCAATGCACTCAGGTTTCTGAACAGCTGCCCGAGCACCGAAACCAGACAGTCAGCAAAGCTTTGGGAGGGAGAGCAGGACTCAGGGGAGGGTGGGGAAGGAGGGGGTGCGTGGAGCCGAGTTGGGGGTGGGAAGGGTCCGGGCACCGCCACCACCGGGCTGGTTGGTTCGAGAGAAGGGGGAGGTGAAGGCGGGGAAGGGGGTGGGGCTGGAGCTACGGTGCCCGCCGCCGGGGAGC
>PVHY01032285.1:0-11985 GCA_004024945.1 Uropsilus gracilis
TTTTTTTTTTTTTTTTGGAACTAGGTCTCGCTACGGGCCCCAGGTGGGACTCGAACTGCGATCCCTAGCCCCGGCCACTTTTGAAGATTATGTTAGGGAAGAGGAAAATGCTAAAAAAGCTATGGTTGCCTTTGTTTTTGACCATGAGTTCAAAAATAGCCATGATCCCCAGCCACTTAAGGCAAAAAAAGCTTTTTAAAAAATTTTTAATTGATTGCACATATATATTTTACATCACTCTCTACCTCAAAGTAAGAAAGCTTTATGCAGAAGCATCATAATTATCCTTCTAGTTTCCAGAGATTTAATGATCTAGAGACACTATTATTCCATTTTATAAGTGGAGCCAATGTGACTTTCCCAAGGTCATGCTGCATGTACATAGTACAGAGGTTAAGTCCAAAGCTAATAAGTGAATGGACCCCGAGTTAATTACTTGGGGTCAGTTCACTTATTCAGTCTGGGTGCTGTGAAGCTATCGAATAAAGAATTTAATTCATCATCTACCAGCCTTCTGTTTATAAATTGGAATGAAGAGGCTCACTGACAATTAAGGATGTTGCCTTGGCTACCTGCCTGACGTGGCAGCTGACGCCTGCTCTGCTCACGGTGGTGAAGTGCATGAAAACATTTCCTTGATGAATGTTCTCTAGGCCCAAAGACTTGTTGTGATGAAGCTGAGGCATCTTCACCAGCCTGGAGCACAACACAATTTCTGCTTTCTTTTGAATGGGTTTATCTTATCATTTCTCTCCTAGATTTAAATCTAGACTGTAAAGCTATATTTTAGCCAGATCTAAACCTATACTATAATACTAAGGCTTATCCAGCTTGAGTCATCAGTAAGACATGTGCAGACAGTGAGCAAGATTGTAATAACAACCCCTTAGCCCACCCCAAAAGGAGCGACAAGGACAACGCTTTGAACTTGGTGACTCGGGATTTGAGGGAAATAAACCAAGGATAGTAATAGAGTCATATAGTACATATATACCTGGAGCCAAAATCCTGCATTTACTATGCAGATGTTTGTCAGGGGGATGAAAGAATAAGAAAGCCATTGGTTGTAAGTATGTTGTAAGCACCTTTCCACTCTGTCCCAACATTCTCTCACTGCTTTTCTATGTGTCACCTTCCCTCAGCATACTGACCCAATGTCAGCTGATGCCAGTGCTGACTCAACAGTGCACATAACCTGGTCAGAATGTCCTTAGTGCAGTTTCAAACTTGACCTCTTCTGCCTTGTATGATACCTCTCACACTGTCTCCTATCACCTGGCTTATTCTTGTTTATCCTTAAAGTTACATAACCACCCCCATCCTTTCCTCCTCTGTGTTCTCCTAGACCTACCAGTCTCTATCACTGAGCTTACTATAATGTAAAATATATGTGACTTCAACTAGAATTTGAAATCCTTGCGGAACAGGAATGTGTGTTAATTCTCAAATCTATAAGAGGTGCCTATAACTTTTATCTTGATCACTGAGTATCTGAATTTTCACCTCAACTCACAGCATCTGCCTGCCGCTCCTCATCCTACTCATTTCCATGGCTGACCATTCTGTCTTGGACCACTTTCTGTGTTGTCTTTCTGGGGCCAGCACGATAGCCTCAGTTCTCCAGAATCACCATTATCTTTTCATTTAGTGATTGAATTACGCAACACATGGCATTTACACTTTTTCACATTCTTCCTTTGTGTTCATGCAGGATTCTTATGTTACAGTCACTTTTTTGAAATGAGATTTTCACCACAAGGCACCTGACTGACTTAATGGAAGGAGAGATGAATATCACCTTTGTGATCTTGGAAACAGCCCATTCACAGTGGTGTGCCAGTGGCCACCATGTTTGCTCACCACCAACCCGTGGAGCCTTAGGACACATTTGCACTCTTCCTGGTGTCCTGAACTCACCTTGGTTCTCCCCAGTCTGCCTCAACCTTATACATTCCCAATCTTGCTTTAACTTCCTTTTGTTTCTCATTTTCTGCTTAGTTTTTTTTTTAATTTATCATTATTGTTTGTTTCTTATTGCTTGTTGTAGGTCAGATACTACATGTGTCATACTAGTTTTCAGGAGAACACACATATGGGTTTTTTCCAACCCAGTGGCTGGGAGACAAATGTTCTTTATCCGACTTCTCTTTCTCCGGGACCCAGAAATAGTGATGAGATTGGGGGAAGTCCTGGTAAGCAGACCTTTGATGGCACTTACTTTAACATCCCAGCTGTATATGGAAGCATGTTCCCACTTACATATCTTTAACTTTGTGGTGAATTTTTTTATAACTCACTATGCCACTGATATGTGCCTTGGAACAGTGTCTGTTTATCCTTTCCTGATCATCATCATTGCATAGTCCTCTAACTTCAGGTGGATTTGTTTATAAAATTTTGTTTGTAAAGACTTAAGGTATGCATTTCTGGCAAATGACACCAGCTGACTTCTTATAACTGTGTGTTAATCCTGTTGGGTTAATGATCACTGTGTAGTTTTAAATTTCTTACACAAACTCCCATTAAAAATCTTGAATGTGGGGCTTTGCATTTACCAAAATGCAGATTTATCTCCAGGAAATTATTCAGCAAGAGAAGAAAGTTCTAACCAAGTCAACATCATTCTTAAGAATTTGAAATGAACTTATATCATCAATATGGTAAATGAATAACAAACATATAAAATAGAAGTTGACAGTAATACTTACTAAAAAAGGGCCATCACTAAATCTGTAAAAGTAAGGCTCAGAACTCTGATGTGAACTTATGGCTATGTGGAGTGTATTTTTACTAACACAAAACTGGGATAATGCTGTATGTGATTATAATTTTCTTTTTTTCCTCTATTAATCATTTTGTTGTTTACATATTTATATCATATAAATATGTAAACAACATGTAACATAAATATGTAAACAACACCATTGCATTCTCCAGGGTTCTCCCTCCACCTTATCACCCATGAGCCTTCAACTTGATATTCTTGTGCTCCTTCCTTCCCTGATCTCTCCTTTCCCACTCCCCCTCCCTAGCTGCTTGCCCCAGTTCTGTTGTCAGCTTATTTTGACTTTTTCTTGGCCTTTTGTTTGTTATACTTTTGTACCATTTAGAGGTGAGACCCTCTGATTTCTTTTTCTTTCTGACTTATTTTTGCTAATATGATGCCCAAGGTCCATCCATCCATGTTATCACACATGTGTTGTATTGGTCAGTTTTGATTGCAGAATAATATTCCATTGTGTAAATGCACCACATCTTTTTCAACCATTCATCAGTTTGGGGGCTGATTGCCATTTTCTTAAAACAATATCACAAGCATTATTCTCCAGTTGTAAAGTTTTAAAGGAAATCTTACATCCACACTTACACGACTCTATCATGTACTTAGTCCAGGGGAGGGGATTCCCAAGTGTGAGACAGGTGAGACACTGAGAAAGCTGAGAAGTCAGGGATGTGGAGACATAGAAACTAACTGTGGCTCTAAAGAAGGAGCCTGGGTGGTGTGACCATGTGGCCATCAGTCATTCATTATGCTATAAAATAAACAACACAGACTGGGTGGCTCATAGACAACCCAAATGTTAAAATAGATGAGTGTGTGAGAGAAACTGGGATATCCAAAATCACAGTGCCAGCTGGGACAGGACCTCTAAAAAGAAAAAATATATACTTTTTTTTAATTTGCTTTAAAAAGGAAAATATAAAGACAAGTGTGTTTATAGATGTCTGCATCAAGCTGCAGAAAATTAAAGAGAAAGAGAAAATTCAAGAACACTTGAAATTTAAGAAAATTCAAGAAAAGCATATTGCTTGCAGTTGTTATTATCTATGGCAGTTCTCTTCTATAAAGCTTTTGATATGGAATTAGTAAATACTGAACCATTTTTCCTAGGAGAAATACAGAGGTAGTTCCTTGCAAGTCTCAATATCACGTCATTTTTATCAGCAGATCAATCTATCACCTCATTTTATGTGTGCTTCTCTTTCCAAGCATGTCATTTAGTATCTGGGTTGATTTATAAACCAAATGAAAGGCCAGCAGCACCATAACTCATGCCTGAATGGAGATGCCTGTCTACACATTAATTTTCATCCGTAAAGAACATCGCACATCTCTTAGGAAATGACACATTTTAGCATTGCCTTTGGGGCATCTTAAATGGTAAAGTCACCAGCTAAAAGCACAAAATAGCCAAAACACTATATAAACTGTACTATGAAAAAGAAACTTGTTTGCAATGGGAGAGGCACAACAAGAAGACAGAGCATTTCCTTCCTTGACATCAGCTGGAAAGCATTGAATGGGAGACTCCAAACATTGTCTCTGTTCTGCCCATATCTGCCCTGACTCTGAAAGCGCAAGTCTTTTTTTGAGCTATTTTAAGCTTTGTTGAGCTACAGTTGACCACTAGACTTGTGTATCTATTTATGGTGTTTATTGTGATGATTTGGTGTACATTGTGAAATGATTACACAACCAGATTAATTAATACTTCCATTACCTCAGATAGTTATTGTGGTGAGAGAGAGCGAGAGATGAGATGCTTATTGTGTACTCTTAGCAAATTTTGAACATGCAGCACAGTACTACTGCCTGTATTAAGCAAACTGTGCATTAAATCTCAAAGCTTATTTATATAATAACTGATAAACTGATAAATGGCCATCATCTCCTGTTTTAGTCAGTCCCTGGCCCGACCCAGAACAACCCCCTTATGAACTCTGTCTCTAGGAGTCCTGCTTTTACGTTAGATATTATGCAGGTGGTCCCCAATTTATGATGATTCAGTTTATGATTTTTTGACTTGGTGATTGTTAGGAGTCCTGTGCAGCAAAAGAAGAATGAGATGCAAGAGGTTGGTCTTTGAAGCCACCTTGAAGATTGGGGATTTTGGGAGCATGTCCAAATCCATATTTATTAGGAGTTGGGGTCTTTTTTATACCTTGCCAGAGAATGATCACAGTGAAATAATGAGGAAGGAAAAAGCCCAGGATCCCATGACATGTGGCACATAGGCAGGAAGATGGGTGTTAAAGGAAAAATACTTGCAGGGGTAAACAGGTTTATCATTCCAAGGACATGCCTCTTGTGTCTCTTCAGTGGGACATTTCTAGGAGGTTAGGGGGCTGTCACAGATAAGAGACCTACAGGCAACCATTTCTAGTGTGCCAGAGAGGACGTGAAAGATAAAGGTGTTACATTATCTAAGGCATCTCTCTTAATCTGGGTCCACACCCCACAGGTGATGGTGTGAAATCATACAAATTCAGTAGAAACCATATTCAGATGTTCATGATACTAAGCACTGCAAGGGAGCTGGCAATGTCAAATGTCCATGAAAACTTCATGTTTGCTCTCAATTTCTACAATAAAGTCATGTCCCAGTGAGAGGTAGTTTGCGTAGTGTCAGAGTTCCAAAGACCATTCTAAGTAGGGTCTTTACCTACCCAACCATTATTTCAGTACTTGTTCTGGTGCTTTATGTTGAAGAAAGTGGCTCTCTAATTTCATGCAGTATTTTGCTGCTGGTAAGCTGGGAATTAGGATCCTTTTTAAAAAAGCACTCATTATGTATTTGCTGAAATGATAGTTGCTCTGTAAAATTGAGTCTGTGGGGAAGGTCTCATTATAACAAGTTTGTTGTTTGTCTTTGATACCCTTTCTTTGCCTTTTCTCTGTGCATACTACTATTTTTTGCTATGATACTATTTTCTCCTTTGTTCTGAACAATCCCTGTTTTCTAATTTAGGGTACTACATGGAAGGGCTCCTGTTCCTTCAGCATACCTTGGATCTTGCCATCGTGAAATAGTATAGCCTAACCACTGCTGAAAAGCTGTTACACAAAGTCGCTGTACAGAGATTGTTCAGAGATTCCCATACACGCTGTACTATCACTAATACTTCTTTAACTACTTTGGTACTTTTGTCCCTCTAGTGATATTTATCTTCTCTGTAAATCATCTTAAACTGGTTCAGTCCACAAAGTCTGTAACCAATCAACTCAGGTCTCCACTACCACCACCACCCTCCAAACCACCCCCCACACACACACCCCATCATCAGGGCAGCTCAGATAAACACCTTTTCTCCGCCTTCATTCAGCTCCCAACCTTCGAATACTGGAACATTGTGAACCCCAAAAGATTCAGTAGCTCCCAGGTTCTTTTCTTTGTGAACAAAATTGTCAGCTCCTACTCCAGATGTTTGATGCCATATCAGCTCTTCTCTCCAAGCTAATCTGATCTCAAAATCCAAAAAGTCTTGCCCCAAATTAAAAGTTCTTAATTCTCTCCAAATCAAAATTCTTACCCCTGAAGTCCCTGCTTCTTTCTCTTTTATACTCTTTTCCTTGCTCCCATTCCCATCATGAATCCTGGTGATGGAATTATCAACCACACTCTGGCTTGGTTCAGTTATGATTCACCACCTCGGCCTTGGAACAAGAATGCAGAAACCTAAGTTACTATTGATCTAGCTTTAAGATTCAAAGCAAAAGATCATTAGCTATATCCTGGCCTGGTCAAACTTATGATCCCCCATGTGAACCTTGGAACAATGGGCACCAGGGTTAAGGTAAAAGAAGGAAGCAAGCTTCTACCTCCTGACTTCAGATCATTCTCAACCTCTGTGTCTTTCAGACACAAGTAGTGGCAATGCCTACGTTTCACCAACAAATAACAGTACCCATATTGGGTCCCAGCTTCATGATGACATGAGTTTGCAGATCAGAGATGGATGGCTGGAAATAAATGAGACTCTTGATAGGTATTGAGATCAATGGTGTTGTTCAGTCAGTAAATTCTGGGGAGAAAGTTCCAAATCCAGGTAATGAGGCAACAAGAACATAACCTAAGGGTTCTTTTGTGTTCCTTGAATCTGTTAAAGTAAAAGGCAAATTCAACAATCCACCCAATGGATGTCAGACAAGGTGCTGAGGCCTGGAGAACTGTAGGCCTTATACCTCACCCATGACTATTCACTGGACTTGATGACATGGGTCTTATTTGGGCAATTCCAATTTTTGTAATCAGGTGAAATTGAGACTCTGATATTGGCCTCATCCGAATACATGACTGGTTGGGAAATGATGATCATGTATGCTCAATTACCAGGAGTCTCTAAGTCCCAGAAACAGCCATATGTGAACAAATGGTTGAACTCGCTGCAACTGGAGCCCCATGCTGACAAGTTTTTCAGTACCTACAGGTGAGTCCTGCTGATTTTGTTTCTGCTAATGCTGGGTCCCTCGTTGTGTTTGATGTTTTAAATAAATAACCACAGCCCCGTCTCAAGTCCCCTGTCACACATCCTCTGTGAAACTATTTAGTGAGATGCTAGGTTCCAGATGCCAGAAAGATCAATGTAGTGTCATGTCTTCCTTTTGTAGAAATGAAATTCAAAATCTTAGCTCTGTTTGACGTGTGACCCTCAAAGAGGAGCTTATTATTCTTTCCAGTGTCCAGGTGGTTCTTTATCTCCCAATAAAGGAGTGTAGGGCCTCTGAATTATGGCTGGGCTTCTGTACCTGGGAAATTATGATACCCTATGAACAAGTAAATAAACGCTACTGACAGCCTGTAAAACCAGTTACATCAAAGTTCCGTCCTTATGTTTCAAGTGAAAACAAATTCAAGTGAAAACAGGCACCTATGTTTGGGTCTGCCACTTGTTGAAGTCACATCCCCTCAGCATTGTGTTGATCCAGGCTGTATTTGCTGAAACTCAATACTTGATAAGTTTGTGCTATTCCTATAAATAACAGATTTGTATATCCTCCCCTTCATTCTCTCCCTTTCTACCATCATGAAGCAGAGGAAGCAAACGTCGCCTCGGTGCTGCTATCGCCTTAAGGGGAAACCCTCAGTCATTTTGTTGGATGAGCTCTCAACAGGCATGGACCCAGAAGCCCAGTACCTGCTGCAGGCTGTTGGGACCCTGTCACGTGAAAGTGGCAAAGCCTTCATTCTATCCTCCCCCACAGGTGGCGCTCATTGGGAAGGGTGGCAAATACAGTGACTATGAAGGGAATGTTTTCTGACTGGGAATTTAGGGTAGTGAACTTGCTTGAGGTTCTGTGCCTCATTAATCTGAATGAATAAAAAGGCTAAGCATTCTCATTAAATCAGATAACCAAGAGCAGGGAAAAGACAGGAAATTAACAATATGTTCTCTTTGAGGATATGGTTATTCTACTATTCATCTGAAAAAGTTTCCACTTGATAACTATGAGCTTTATGATTGGCAAGTTCCACTTTCCATTGAAATCATCATAAAATATAGCATCCTTACTCTGAAGTACAGAATGTCTTCAAAGGAGAGCTTTATAAACTATTTCATTCTGGTGTTTGTTTTGCTAGAATGGAGGAATGTGATACCCTCTGAACCAGGCTGGTCATCATGGTGAAAGGGAAAGTTTGTGTGTTTGGGCAAGTTTGGCAATGTATATACCCTGAAGGTAAAGATCAAGATCAAGATGGATGCACCTGAGACTGTTTTAGACGATCTAAAAATTTTCATCAGAATCACGTTTCCAGATAACTCAGGCTAACTGAAAGATGTGTTAAAGCATGTTTACTGTTCTCACCATCTGTTAAGTCTTAAGTATTATGCCATTGATAACTGTTTCCTGTGAGTTGTTATTTATTTATCTTACACACTGAATCCCTTCTAGATGGCTTCTAGCATCTCTTGTATCTGGTTTTCTTAGGAAGTTTTTACAAAAGAAACAAAGTTTGTCATTAAGTTCTTGCATCACTTAATAAAGCAGTTTTACATTTGTGATTTCCATATGAATTATATCTCTCAGTCATATTTTTTAGGACAATTTTTCATTACTTTCACATATCACCCATACAATATTTTATGGTTATTTTCCTCTGAGCATGTAATTTTGGTCTATTGATATCTCAGCCAGCATGTGGTGTTGAAATGCAAATAAGAGCCACTAAGTTTTTCTCTCCTTTATAAAGTAGGTCTGCTTCTGCCTTCAACATTCAAAAAAAATGTTCTCTGCCTCTGTGGCAGAGATAGCAACTATTTCTTTCTGTCCCTTACCTCTCTTTTCTAAAATAAGGTGGCAGCACAGCAAGACTTTTAATTGGCAAGGAAATAAGTAATATCATTTAAGTCATAATATAGGAAAGTTTCAACTACATTTTTAGGGATACATAAGGTAAAAATACATTTTAAAATTGTCCCTAATAACAATGAAGGTGTTGGGTTTTTTTCCTGGGTACAGAATCTGAGTAACTATCACTTAGACCAGAATGAGGTAGTTTCATCAGTGTTTGCTTTGAGTAGTTCCTTAAACCTTATATTTGAATTATTTCAAACACAGAAAAAGGAATATCATGATCATGGAGATAATACCTATATTAAAATTAATATTATGAACATATATTTTATTTTAAAATAATTTAATATCAGTTAATCCAATGTTCAATAATCTGAAACTATGCATTGATACATATAAACACAAACATTTGTTCTGAATTAGATGCAATTATTACCTTTATCACCTTCATTCCACCAGTGGATTCTTTCACATCTATAAATGAAACAAGAACACATGCTTGATTTTGATGATTGTTTGATTGATTTTTTATTCATTTACAAACTATATTAAATAATTTATTTATACATATATATTTCATATCCTTGTATTCCCCAGGGTTCACCCACCACTTCCCCTTCCTGACCGCTTCCCCTCATCACCCCCTCCCCAGTTGTGTTCTTTAGTTTGGTTGTTAGCTTGTTTTGACTTTTCCTCCTGGCCTTTTGTTTGTTTTTCCTATGTCCCTTATATTAGTGAAACTATTTGGTTTCCATGTTTTTCTTTCTGACTTGTTTCTGCTAATATGATTTCTTCTAGGTACATCCATGTTATCTTGAATTCATCAAGTTTGCCATTTTTAATTGATGAGCAATATTCCATTGTGTATACATACCACATCTTTTTCATTCATTTGTCTGTTTTGGGACATTTGGGTTGTTTTCATGTCCTTGCAATTATAAATAGTGCTGCAGTAAACATCCGAGAATGGTGTCTTTTTGTGTAAGTACTGAGGTCTCCTTTGGGTAGATTCCCAGTAGAGCGATTGCTGGGTCAAATGGTAGTTCCATTTTCATTAGTTTGAGGGTCCTCCACACTTTGGTGATTTATATGTATGCCTTCTTCTTTCATGTGGTATGTAAGCCTGAAAAAAAGGCAGGCGGTATAGTTCTTCTCTCCCCACCACACAGCTGTGCCTGTATCTGCAACTCACACACACAAGGTGAAATCCTCCAGATGCATATTCTCAGCACTATGTTCAGGAACAGTCTTCAAGTAATACTAGAATTATAGAAGGCTCATATTTTTAACCTTGAGCACTTGAACTGACAATTTTATGGCTACCTGCCGTAAGTAAGAGTAAACCTGCAGGAAGGAATTACTCATGTCAGGTATACCAAAGAGAATGGGCTATTCATATATGTCCCCTTTTGTGTTAACCACACCTATTCACACTTTTATTGCAGATGTTAAATAGATGTAGTATAATATTTAGGCAACTTGAAATCTGTGAGATTAGTCACTTATCCCATCTCTTCTTTCTTAGGGAGTGTATTAAAGCAAGAGAATCAAAGGACCCTTAACTACTCTATTCCTAGCAAGGACAATAGCTGGGGAAAGGTGATTATAGAACTATACCCTTTTAACCTAGGTTAAGAAAACACTAATGATGAGGGAATTATTTGATATTTGGGTATATGTAATGAAATTCTGACATTGTAGGAGGAGCAAAGACTTACTTACCAAAGGTCTCCTAGAATTTAATTGTTTTGATTTTTACTCCCTAAGTCCCATTATTAGCCCATGTCCTTCAAGAAGTAAGGACAGAGAAACTGCGTCTGCTTGATTTTTAAGTTACCTGCTCTATCTTCCCATCTCCCCCTTCTGTGTTTTTTGTCCCCCAACAGTAACTTGACAGGAGTTGGAGGGAGGAGAGGTTCATCTGGGTGGGAGCTAGAAAACTGCAGTAGTCACTGTACATTCTTTGTGTCATCGTTAAAGGTGTTTAGTATTTTGGAAGATGTTAAAGAGCAATACAATTTAGAAACTATGCCATCAGTTAGATAACACTGGCTTTTGCTTCCTGACTTTTGCTACCCCAGAGATTACAGGTGATACCAAGACAAAGCACTGTAAGATTTAGTTTCCATCAGTGACCCTTATGATGTCACTCAACTGTTCTCTACTGCCTCTGGGGATGTGCAGGGGTATTCCTGCATGTGTATATACCTTGGTATAAATACGGTCATGCCATAAAGGGTTTCTCCAAAAGAAATATTTCCCTTCTTTGTAGATTTTTATGGGTGGCCAGCATATCTAGAGTGGGAGAAATTTCTTTTTTCTCTCCTATATATACAGAAAAGCCGCATTAATCAAGGCAGGAAAAGGATCTACCTCTAGGTATTTTGAATATTTGAACAGAAACACTCAAAAGATGATGGTGGTGTCAGTAGAAACAGCTTGAAGAGCAAAAGATTTATGTTTTAAGTTGAGTGGTTAAGAGGAGCATTAAGCCTGACACAAACCACATTTCCTATGGAGAAAGACATAAACACACACACACACACACACACACACACACACACACATCCCAATTTCATACCAAAAAGACTCTTAACATTACTATTGAAGTTTAAGGGGTAAGTTGGGTTATTCTAAAACTTATACCAAGGTCAGAGAATCCTGTACCAAGAACTTTTAGAGTTCAACAACATAAAACAAAAATAAGAGTTTACAGTAGTGTTTCTTTGTTTGCCTATTCTTGCCCCACCTCAGATATGAGTTTACAGTAGTGTTTCTTTGTTTGTTTGCCTATTCTTGCCCCACCTCAGTCAAGGAAGAAAGGGAAATGGGGTAGGAAAAGGGGAAGATAGTTCTTCTCACGTTTGGGTAGATGGAGACCCCTGTGAACACCAGAAAAAATTTAATCA
>PVHY01032286.1:0-11985 GCA_004024945.1 Uropsilus gracilis
GCGGCCATGGCGGGGGAGGTGCTGTGGGTGCGCGTGGAGGGGCGGGGCCGGGGCTGAGCCTCCCGTGTGCCCGCTGGGCCCAACTGCGGGCTCCTTGCCTGTCCTGGGGCCACGGACCCCACCTGACCTCTGTCACCCCCCCAGACTCCCGCTCTGGCCTAGGGTCCCTGGCCTTGGGGACAGAGGACTTGCAGGCCAGCCCTTCCTGCCTGCCTCTCAGGGGCCTGGCAGGGGCCCCCTGAGGCCACAGGGGCGGGGTGCCCACAGACAGGGGTGCACGCGCCCCCCAGGGCAGGGCAGGGCCAGCGCCCACGTGGGGTGGGGCAGCTGCCGCGGGGCCTGCTGTCTCCTGGCACAGCTCACCGGCCCTGGCTCTGGGCTGTGCAGAGGCACCCTTTCACGGGGCGGCCTTGCCTGGCAGCTGACGCTGGTCCAAGGGTCGGTCCCAGCTGGAGCCCCAGCCCTGCAGGGGCGGGTCAAGAGCTCCGGGCCCTCCCCTGAGGGTGGCCTCAGCCTTGCACCGGCTCTGACGGGTGGGGACACGCCCTGAATGCCCCAGAGACACGGGGCTGGGCGGGGCTGTGCTGGCGCGGGCGCCCGGCCTGAGCTCTCTGCTGTGGTCCTGGCTGGCTGTGCCCAGCTCCATCCGGGAGGCCTCTGCTCTCCTGGCTTCCTGTGATTAGCGCTGCAGCCCCTGGAGCCGATCGGGGCGCTGCGCGAGCGGAGACCAGCCTGAGTGTTTACGGCTGGACTGGTCAGGTTCTGCCGCCCAGAAACACGATCTCCCTGGCGGAGGGGCGCCGGGCTCTGTGCTTAACCCTCCGTTAGCCCCGGCTCTGCCCCGCGGGCCCGGTGCTGGGCGCCAGCCGGGCCCAGGCCCATTTTGCAGATGGGGAAGTAAAGGCCTGGGGTGGGGCGTGGCTGGGCCAAGGCTGCCTACGTTGGGTATGGCCTCCCGCGAGGCCTCCCGCTTCCCCACTGAGCCACTGCCACCGAGAGCCGCTGGGCCGGTGGTTCTCAGGGGCCTGGTGATAGTGGCTCTGCCCTGGCAAGGCACCGGCCAGCCCTCATGGGCACCTGGGCAGGTGGGTTCACTCTGGCACTTTATAGCTGAGAGAACGAGACTCAGGGGTATCGAGGACCCCCCGCATCATGGTCACTCATTCCCTGGCTCAGCCTTCCTCCGTCCACTCGGTGCCTTCCCGGGCGCCTGGTTGGAGGCCCCATGGAAACCACGGTGGGCAGCTGGGCAGAGCGTGCCCTGCTGTAACTCTCGGGCTGGGGGGCACGAGTTGCAGAACAGGGCTTGGAGGAAACTTTGGGGAGCAGGTGGGATCTGGACCATGGATGGTCACCCCCTCACCCTGAACCTCCCCAGCTTGGGGCTGGTCACCTGGCTGAGAGCCCTCCGTGGTGGTGCCCTGTGCCCCCTGCGTGCCACCCCCCTCGCTGGTGGTGCCAGGTGAGGAGTGCCGGGCCCCCTGCAGCCTCCGGCTCCCTTCTGTCGCTGAGCCCCCATTCCTGAGCCTGCGCCAGGTGCGCCCCAGATTTCCCGACCAGTGTCACTACTAGAGGATGCTGTCTCCCGCGCGTCTGTCCCTCTGTGGTTTCTGTCCCTGGCACCGGGCTGTTTGCTCAAGTGTTTGTAGTGCCTGTTTAATTAGCAGTTGGAATGGCGTCATTCAATCCCCGTAACCCGCTAGGAGGGTGTCGTCCTCGGGACATCATGGGGTCCCCACCCTCACTTTGCTTGGCCCCTTTCGGAGCAGGATGCGCTGAACCTCTCTCTGCGCGTTAATCCGGAGCACCCTGGTGTAGATGTTGATTGTGCACCTGGGAACGTGTGGTTATTTATAGGCTCTGTGACTTTGGGGGTGCACGTGGCTGTGGGGGGCTGCGTGCTGCTGTGGGGGGCTGCGTGTCGTGGCTGGTCCTGCCGAAAACGGCCCCCTGTCCTGGCCGGACCCCAGCCTCCTCCTGACGGTCACGGTGGGGATGGCGGGGGGCGGTGTGTGTGTGTGGGGTTCTTTTCCACTCCACTGGAATAACTGGGGCTGTGAGTCCAGGCATTTCTGGGAAGGGAAGTTCCTTCCTATACGTGGGTTCCTGCTCCGGGTGCCTGTCGAGTGGAAGGTTCTGGCTGTGGCCCTGGCCCTTCTCCCACCTGGTCAGTGACCTTGGTGACCTGGATAGTTCACTGGGCCGCTCTGGGTTTCAGGTTCTCCCATAAAATAACACACACACACACACACGCGTGCACACACATGCGTGCACACGTGTAACGTTTAGAAAAAGCCTCGTCCTGTTGACACGTGAAAGTTTGTGCATCTCTGAGTGGCTGAACTGCTGTGGGTCCTGGGTGCGGGGCTTGCTGGGGTCCCAGGGCGGGGCTGGGGTGCTCCCATAGCAGTTGGCAAACCCTTCCCCGTGCAGAGGCTCCCTCCGTGGGCGGGTCGCCCCATGCGTCAGGTGTCACAGGCAGGCAGGCGAGTCCTGGTCTCCGCACTCAGCCATGTGTGCTGGGTGCAGCTCTGAGGCTGGCTGAGGTCAGATGTGCAGATGCCAAGCCAGCCCGGCGGAGGGGTCCACGCGTGGGCAGCGCGGGCTGCACGGACCACGTCCTTACATGTTCAGCGCCCGTGGGTCCTCACGCCCAGCTAGGTCCTCAGGTTCCCTCTGCGAAGCACTCCGCCTCCAGCTGGCTGGTGCGTGCTCCACGTCGCAAGCTGGGCGGGGACGGGGAAACGTCACTACATCTTTAAAAGCTGCACATGGTCATCACCCACCGTGATGAATGCATGCGCGTGGTGAAGTTCAAGGTCTCGCGCGAGGAGGCGAGGAGCCCGGCTCGGGGAAGTGGAAGTGTTGGGTTAATAGAGGGAGTCAGTTGCAGTCATTAGTCTGTGCTGAAATCACAGGGCAATCTTGTAAAGTTAAATTCAATTTACTTTTCTACTGGAATTGTGCTGGCTGTGTTATTTAACTCGTCTGGGGTTTCTTGGCATGGGTTAAAGGGACAATAAAGATAAAAGAATACCTGTATGTAAATAGCAGGCTTGAACAGTAGAACCTACCGTCTTCTCCTCCTTCAATTATACCCCGCTGCTCACTTTGGGTTGGTTTTTATACCCGGAGCTAGCCAATGGGACGCTGAGGATTAGACCACCCTCGCTGTGGAAGCTTGATGCAATTAATACAGTCTGTCTGGAAAGTGGCCTTATTTCTGGAAGTTTTATGTTAATGATATGGTCTGTGCTTTGCACATTTCATGCCAGAACAAGAAGCAAGCCGGAGCTGCGTTCTGGACTGGGTCTGATTAGCGCCGCGGGATCCGTGGGCAGCCAAAGGGCGATTCGGACCTAACGGCCTCACCCACGGAGCCCCTGCTTGACGCAGCGCCCCGTCCCGGTGTCGGGGTGCAGAAGCGCCCCCCCCCGGGCACAGGCGCTCTGCGGAGGCTGGAGGGGGGTGAGGAGGGGGTGGCGAGGAAGGGCAGCAGCGCGGCCTAGCTGGTGTGGCCGGAGGACTTTACCGGGAAGGTGGCAGTGCCCAGAAGAGAGTGTGTTCTGGGCTCTCCTGGGCTGACCGGGTGCCCACTGGGCTCCCGAGGGGCCGCCTGGACATCAACAGAGCCGTCCGCACGCCTTGCCACCGTCGCCGAAGGGGCTGGTGGGCCAGCATCCCCTGCACCCGCAACCCTGCATGCCAGCCCCACGGGCACTGCCGCTGTGCCAGCCTGCTTCCCGGGACGGCCCGCGGCAGGGGCAGCTGTGGACCCCGCGTCCCTGCAGTCCTTGGGCCGTGCAGGAAAGCTGCCCAGCATCCAGGCTGCGGGGGTGGAGAGAGTGGCAGGACTGGGGTGAACTCCAGGCAGCCCAGCGCCCCAGCCTGGGAGCCGGGCGGGCGGAGCCGGGGGCAGGGGGCGGAGGAAGAGGAGCTGGGCTCCCGGGGGTGGGGGTGGGGCAGGGGCCGGGGCACCTACCCGTGCGACCGTCCTGAGATTAAAGCAGCGTCCCGGAGCAGGGCCGCTACCGCCATGCCGGGTCCCATTTCATCCTCGGAGCCGGCCTCAGCCCCTGCGAAGGCTGCGCTAAATCAAAGAATCCTGCTCAAATCCGTCCAAGATGTTGCTGTTTCTCGGCTCCGACGGGAGAGGCATTTGGAAGTGCAGTTTCTTTTCTTTCTTCCTTTTTTTTATAGCTGTCTTGAAAGGGAGTTTGGCTGTTTAGCACAGCTGGTGCTCATTACATTATGTGCTGGCAATAAAATAGCATGTGTAATTAATTTTTAATGCAGCGCTGGATGCAGCGCTTTCGAGCGGCGAGTGGCTGCGGAGGGCCAGCGCTGGCCACCGCCGTCGGAGCCCTGAGGGGGTTTCCCGTCTAACCCCTTTGTTATCCTGATGGGAAACTGAGGCAGCCGGCTGGGCAGGCTCGGGCTGTGTCCCTGGAGCTCTGCCCACTAGGCCGCGCCGCCTCCCGGGTTTGGGGGAGACGCTGGGGAGACGCGAGTTTGGGGGAGACGCCGGGGAGATGCGGCGTTCTCACCTGGGGAATGGGCCCGCTTACCTGCTCCCCCTTGGAGAGTCCCGTCAGGTGGAGCGTCGCCATCTTGGGGGCACTTGAGCCGATCACCAGCCCTTGGGGGAGCAGAGGCCGCCGGAAAGAGGGGCCCCGGGGAGAGGGAGCAGTTGAGAATTTGTGGGGACCCCGAGACCTCGGGGCGACTTGGTGTTTGCTTAGTGTGGTGAAGGGGGGGCAGCCTCTGCGGCACTCCTGCTGCGCCTCGCTGCTGCTGTTTTCTAAAAGACCTACTATGTGCTAGTGTTGCCCGGCACGTCACACTGTGCACTTGCAGGCCCCGTGGCGCCCCTAGGAAGGGGCGGTCCCTCGTTTTGCTCCTGAGGGCGCAGAGGCTCAGGACCCGGCGCCTGAGCTGCAGGCTGGAGTGTGGACTCGGGTCTGGCTGACCTCAGAGTTGTGTCCACGCGTTTCCCCCTGGCTTCCCTTTGGATTGCGATGGCCCCAGGTGGGCAGCAGAGACGGGACTTGCTGGAGGGAAGCCAGGGTCCGGGTCAGTCCCTCCTTCCTCCGCTGGCCTTTGGGGCGAGACAGGGGCCTCCAGACACGTGGGGAGGGGTCTCCTTGCCCAGGCGGAGCTCTCGGGCGGGGGCTGCCCAGCGGACCTGAACTGCCTGCCCTTTGTGACTTGGAGAAATCAGGCTGGACCGCGAGACCCATGTTTTCCTGATGGGGGAGCTGGGGTGCTCCTGCTTCCAGGTGGAGGGGCAGCAAGGGGTGCCAATGGGGTGTCCTCTGGGAGGAACCCCGGTCCCCACACACTGCCTCCAGCCCTGGCTGTCCCTGGGGGGGACAGTGACTTACAGGGACACAGAGTCACTGACCCTTGACCCCCAGGGAGGAGATCTAAGCTGGAAGAAGGAGCCTGGGGGGTGGAAAGGCATTCCTGTGCGTGGCCCTAACATTGGATTTCGGGGGTCTGGCTGGGAGCTGGCACTCGGTGGTCTCCTGGGCCCAGCTTGGGCGGGTGGACGTCCGTCCCCTCTCTGTCTTCCAGCCCTGGGCGGTGTGGCCCTGTGGGTCCTGGAGACACGGACTTTGCGAAGGGGGGATGGGGTGGGGGGGTGCTCTTCCTCCACGCACAGATCCAGGGGTACCCTTCTTCCCTCCGAGAAACCAGCTTTCACCCTCCCTTGAGGCTGAGGGGTCGAGGGCTCCTCCTCTGGGGGCACGAAAGGCACTTGACTTTGCACAACCCGGGGGCCGGCTGTGTGGAGGCGCCGTGCACTGTGATGTCGCACCCCAGACCCAGTGGTGTCGGCCGTGAAATGAAGTGTGTGGACAGTCCAGCCTGGCCCATCGAATCGGAAGCGATGGGCGGGGGTGGTGGTGGTGCGCAGCCAGGGTAACACCCAGGGGCAGTCAGCTCTCACACCCTCCTTGGGTGTTATTTAATAATAACCAAGAGCTGGGGGGGGGTGTGACCTGGCGTGGGATCGTGGGGTGGGGGTGAGTGGGGACGGGTGGGGACGTGGCAGGTAGAAGCGTGGACCAAGACTTCCTCTCCATTTGGCATCCTTCATGCACCTGGTAGTGAGACTGCCGGGTTGTGGTCAGGCCAGCCTTCCCGCGCCCCCACTGTGTGCCAGTCTCTCTGCCAGGGTCTGTCCAGAACCCCAGCTTCCCAGCATCTTCTGTCCCCCAGGAAGGTGACCTGTTGGACAGCAAGAACAGGCCTGAGAGAGCTGATGTGACCTGTGTGTGGTGCCAGGCGGCACAGGTGGGATGGAGCCCAGACTCCCCAAGTCTGGGGCCCTCCGCCTGCTTCTCTGCTCACTTTCTGGCTCCACATGCCCCCCTCCCCCGCTGTGCCCGCCTGGCAGGTGTGAGGGGCACTGAGGGAAGGCAGCAGCCATTGAGTCACAGAGCTGCCCCTGGGCTGGCCGAGCTCTTGGGAGTCAGGCCTCGGCCTCATGGTGCCAGCGGAGGGGCTGGGCACGCTCGGAGCTGCCTGGAGGAGGTTGATGCCAAAAACCACAGCCACAGCCGGCTGAGCCCCAGGCGCTGGGCTCGCCATAAATGCGTCCCCATCACTGCCTTTGTCAGTGAGAGGTGACGCTGGTGGAGTGACCCAGAGCACGTTTTTGGCCCTGGCACTGGCGTTAGCCCACTCTCCTGACCCACTGTGTACCACGGCATGACCTGCTGGGCCCCAGCACTGGCTTTTAGAGAATCCAGTCGTCTCTGGATGTTTTTCCCACGGAGGTGTGGGGTCTAGTTCTCGCTGTTCCTCCTCCCCCTGCCCACCCCTCACCACCCTTCCACTGCCTGGCGCTTCTCCTGCAGACTCCCACAGTATTGACCTTCTGGGATTGTCTTGTTCCGCTGGGTGTCATGTCCTCAAGGCTTCCGTGCTGGCCCCGTGTCCAAATCGCCTCCCTTTTCAGGGCAGAGCAATATTCCACCAGGACCAACGCCACCTAGTTTGTCCGTTGTGGGCTGATGGGACCCCCTTGGGAGCCCACGTGTGTCTTCTGCTTCCAGCTCCCACTGGGGTGTCCCCAGCACCAGAGCTGCTGGATCTGATGCCCAATTTGCATTGCGCCAGCAACGTGGGGTCTCGTGTCCCCACGTCTTCCCCTGACCGGTGGGTTTGCAGTTGAGGAGCCAGGGCCCCGGCCGTGTGCTTATGACCTGGCCGGGACCAGCTCCCTCAGGTTCCTGGTTGGCTCCTGCAGCTGCTGTTGGGGGCCCCCGCCGGCCACCCCTTGTGCTGGGGGTGTCCCTCGTCCATGTCTGCCCCGGCAACCCCCTCTCCCAGGATGGCTGGTTTTCAGCCATCAGCTCGGTGTTTTGCCAGCCTGGCATTTGCAGAAGAAAGTTCTGCGAGTGGACAAGTCTCTGGCTTCCGCTGCTCCTCTGGGCGTCGCTTCCAGTTTGGTTCAGCATCAGGAGCTGCGCGTTGGTGCGATACCTGGGAGTGAGGTGGCGCAGGCCGGGTGTCTCGGGGTGCACCCGCCCTTGTCGGAGCCTCCCGGGGCATTCCTGACCCCGGGGGGATCATCATGCCATGCTCCCTGGGGCTGTGCTGGGACTTCTGTGTTACCAAGGGCTGCGGTAGCTCATGACCCCCTGACCCATCCAGGGCTTCACACATCAGAGATTTGTTAGCTGGCCATGCCCGAGGGACTGGCAGGGCCATGCACCCCTGAGGGCTCGGGGGTCAGGGGGACAGGTGTCCCCTGCCCCTGTGCTCTCAGGCGTCCCCTCCAGGAGCCCTCTCCTCCGTGCACTGGCTATCCTGGGGGCTTCGTGCCCCCCAGTTACGCCAGGGTCGCCCTTGCTCAGCTCCGGGACTCGATGATCTGACAGTGCCCTTGTCACGGGCACAGATTCTAGGGCTTTGCGGATGCACAGCTCATCGCAGCCCACAGCACAGGCTGGGCTCGGCCTGGCTCCCCCTAGGACCAGGGCCCCTCTCTGGTCCATGCTGACTCCCCTGTTGGGGCAGGTCTGCTGCTGCTGTGTGCTGGGCTCAGTCCGGGGGGCGTCGCTTAGGGCTTGTACGGGTTCCTCCACCCCCGCTGCGCCGTGGCGCTCACACCCCCACGCTTTAGAGGGATGGTTGTTGCTGGTCACCTCTGCTGGGCACCCTCCCCCCTCGCTCCCCACCCCCGCCTGGTGCTGAGGCAGAACACAACGATTAGCAGGGAGGGCGGTGGCTTTAAAGTAAACGTCTGCGATGATTATTATGAGAAAAATTAGCGGAGTTGAATAGGAGCTAAAAATAGCTGGACACATACTTGCCTGTAATCTATTTTTTTTTAAGAAAATATAATTATTTTTGTAAGTTGGCTCTGGGAGACCAGGGGTATTTTTAGGCCGCATCTTCCAAGATGTGCATCTTTTCAGGAAGAGCAGCGAAGGGCTCACTCTCTGGGTGTGATGTCACCACGTCTGGTGGAGAGGCCAGTGGGTGGGCATGGGGCGGGGAGGGGGTGCACGCCCTGGGACCCCAGTCGCCGCCTTTTGCATTTGATGAGGGCCTGGTTCATGAGTGACCTGAGGGTCCTGACCACACTCGGCGGGCAGCCACTAGCATAGACAGTTCTGCAGCTGGTCCAGCCTGGGCCTGGGGTGGTGGTGGTGAGGGCATCAGGGTTCCCTCTGGGCGAGGTCGGTCAGCCCGCGGGCATGACCTCCTCTGAGCGGACGTGTAGTGGGGGCCCAGGACTGCAGGCCGAGTGTTCCCTGACCTTCCCTCACGCCAGGCATCGTCTCGTGTCCTCTCCCTGGTTTCCCCAGCCTGGCACAGACTGCGTGATCAGGGCCCCGGTGTGTTTATAGGTCCGTCTGTGTGCTTGTGAGCTTGTGGACTTGTGTCTGTGCGTGTCTGTGTGTGCATGTGTCTGCGGGTAAGGGAATGCGCATGCGTGAATATGCACGTGTGTTTGTGTGCATGTGTGTATACAGTAGTGTGTGCATGTAGTAGTGTGTGCACATGGGTGTGACCCAGCGCATGGGAGTGTGTTTCTGCAGCGGGAGTGTGCATACGAATAGGTGTTTGCAAATTGTGGCTACATGCACACGTGTGTTTGTGTGTATGTGTGTGTGTAAGCTTGAGTGTTTATACGTGCGCCTGTGGGGTTCCGTGTCTTTGCGAGTGTGAAGGGAATGAATGCATGAGGGAATGAATGCATGCATTAGACACATGAATGCATGTGTCTAATGAGAGCATGCGTGTTTATGGTGGAGGGGTTTTGGTTGGTTTTCCTCTTGAACGTCGTAGTTCCTCCTGGATTGGGGTGTCTGGTCTTGCATTCGTGGAGGCCAGGTTTCTTTCTGGGGAGAAACTTTCCTTCTCAGTATCTTCTGGGGGGCGCCTTGGCCCCCCGGGTTACTATGCGGAGTTACTGTGCTGGTCGGTGCGGCCAGTCCTGGCTGAGACCCCCCCCACCCCGTCGTGTGTGCTCAGGGCTGTGGGCTTTGGGCGTGACAGGGTCAGATCTTGCCTCTGACCTTGACCAGCGACTTGAATTTGGAAGCCCTTTTCCTCATCTGTCTGCCGAGGAGGGTAGTGACTCACAGCTGGGCTGTGGTCACTTGGCTCAGCATTCCCAGTGGACTCCATCCCCAGCGTCCTTCACCCCGACTCTGAGATAGGCCCCATGTCACAGATGAGGAAACCAAAGCCATCTGTCCTCAGAGCCCTTGGCCTCCCACCTCAGACCCCTTCCAGGGCAATGTCGCATTTCCGTCACTGTCTCACCTATAATTACCAAGGTCACGGTCACGATCGGCGCATGGCGCTGGCACTCTCCTGCCATCTCGGGGGTCCCAGGCCCACCTCCTCCTCCTGACGGGGTGGGTGTCTTCCCAGCTGCCTTTCCTCTCCCCTCCTGGCTGGGCCTGTGTGTCTTGGAGGTCTCAGTCTTTCCCCTCTAACTGAGATAATGAACACAGTGTTTCCAGACCACCGCGCTGAAAGTCAAGTGCAAAGTGGTGGTTTTCGTTTGTCGCTCTCTTCCCCTCTCGCTTACTACGCATCGCTCCAAGGAGGGATTGGCTGAAAGCAAAGGGCCCATAACCTGTGGATCCACGGAGCCAGCGCCAACCGGTGTCGTCAGCTTTTGTACCTGGGACCGGCGATCTGTCCCTTTAAGTGGTGGTTCTCACTCGCCTGGTATTTTCCAGAGCCTGGTTTCATTTATGCCGGAGCCAGGCTTAGGCTGGGAGCGCCGTCCGCCTGTCGGAGTTAGTCCTAAGCTTGCTTCTGTGGTCTTGCCAAATTCCATGTTTGTGTTTTATTTAGAATTCTTTTCACGGCCAGCCGATGCTGTTCCGGCACACAGGCGCGGCTGCGCCCCACGGAGAAAATAAGCAAGCTTGCGTTTTCCTTGGCAGGGGCCGCGGCCACAATAGACTGCGGCCTCGGAGACATTTTTTAAAAGCTATTTTAACCCGTAGCAGATGCACCAAGGCGGCACAGGCATGCCAGTTTTCTTAGTTTTAATTAAAAAATAATTACAGTCTAATGGGATGTTAGTGACACGTTCGGATGAATGGTGGGTGACATTACCTGCGACTTAGAAATGGATGTCTCGCCGGGCACGGTGGCTCGTGCCTGTAAGCTTCAGCCTATGAAGCGGCCGGGGCTAGGGATCGCGGTTCGAGTCCCGCCTGGGGCCCCGTACGGAGAAGCGGCTGGGACGAAGTGCGTCAGCCTGGGTGGTCCGCAGTGACCACCACTCGGTCTCCGAGTCAGAGTCCACCCTTGTCGGCAGCGGGGTGCAGTGAGCTGGCTGAGCAACCCTGGCGAGCCAGACTCACAGGCATTCAGGGCCAGTGTGGATGGAGGTCCCGGCTCTGCCCAGTGTGGGGGTCCGGGGGCGCCGCGGGCATTGCTGGGACATCTGTGCCAGACGGGGCCCCTCTGCCGTCGCGGCTCCTAGAGGGGGTGACAGCTCGGTCTGCCTCAGGCTGGGCTCCGCGGGTCCCGGCAGGTGCAGGCTGGGCCTCGGCGCGGGAGGAGCGTGTCGTGGGGCTGTGTCTCCCGGGGGCCAGTGCTGCCGGAGGAGGACGTGCGGTCAGGGGCCGAGCAGAGCCTCGGCAGCAGAGCCGGGCTGCGTCATCCCACGCCCTCGGGAACCAGCGCGAGGTGCTGGCCCAGCTGTGCCCGCTGCCTGTTGGTGCTGGCAGGCGCTGCCAGGGATGGGGGCAGGGCAGCCCCCCCGGGACCTGCCAGGGACGCCTGTGCACCACTGCCAGATGCCCTCCTGCTGGGCGCCTGGCACATCCCAGCCTGGAGGAATATGGGGTCCAGGCCCTGGCCTCCCAGGCTGTGTCCCGCCTGCCGTACTGCATCCTGGGGACTCTGCCCCACTCCCGGCGCCCCCCCCCCCCGCCCTAGGCAGCCCCAGGCCTGTGGCAGAGCATGGGATTCTGGGAGGCCAGGCCGCCTGGGGGATCTCGTTCTTCCTTTCGGGGTGGTGGTGCTTGTGGTCGGGGGAGCGACGCGCGGGTTCCACAGACAATGGCTCAGGGAGCCCGGATTCCTCAGAAGTGAAAATTAAGTTCCTCTATTACAGCCGTGAGTCACGCCAGCCCCGACGCGAGCCGCTCGGCGTTCCTCGAATTTCTGGAAGGGAACCGCGCGTCCATGCTAATCCTTTCAATTGCACCTTCTTGCTGAACAGTCCGCCAGGCGCTTCGCCGCGGCCCCTGCGATTTGATCACAGCCAGGGCTTTGCGAGCTGCACCTGAGGGGGAGCGGCCCCGGGCTGCTCCCTCCAGCCGTGGCCCTGTGAGCCCAGCGCCCCGTGCTCCCCTGTGCTCCCTGTGCTCCCCTGTGCTCCCTGTGCTCCCCTGTGCTCCCCCGTGCTTCCCATGTACCCCATGCGCCCCATGCTTCCCCATGTTCCCTGTGCGCTCTGTGCTCCCCCGTGCTCCCCATGCACCCCGTGCT
>PVHY01032287.1:0-11984 GCA_004024945.1 Uropsilus gracilis
CTCCAGATTCACCCCAACCTCCCCACAAGATTTCGGAAACCAGACAGAGCTCCGCCTCCCTGGTATAGCACTCTTACTCTTCTGTGCCTAATGTGAAAATGGCTCCATGGTTGGCCCCTTGGACTGGGCTACTCTGCTCTCTGAGGTTGCCTTCCTTTCCAGGATCATGGAAATGGCCCTACTGTCCAAGATTTCGGAGCTTTCTCTGGGGTCATAGGGCCTCCAGCATCTGTGCCTGTAATTTAGGGTCAAGGTAAGGATCAGCTTGCTGGCATTAAGTGTAAAGCTTGCTTAGAAGCTATCGACTTGGACTTGCATCTCTATCACTTTCCATAATCACATGAAAAGCCCCTTGCACAGGTGGGGTAGGGGTGAGACTTGGTAAAATGGTGGTCTTACACTTGAGGCACGTAACAGCAAATACACAAGTGAAACCTGTTCTCACTAGTTGCAGGCTGTGAAGCTTCTGCTTCTCTTCCCTCACTTCCTTTCAGTTTGAAGCTAAAATTCTTCCCAATTGTTTATATACAACAATTTAGCATTCCTGAGCTCCTGCCCTTACACTTAGTTGTATTTTGTTTTGTTTGTTTTTGTTTTTTTTTTTGAGACTAGGTCTTGCCATTTTTGTCTGTGGATCTGCAGGCTCTTGTTGCCCGGGGTACAACAGACTGAAGCAATCCCCAGCCTCAGCTTCACAGGTAGCTGGGATTACAGGCACATGCCACCATGCCCAGCTATATTTTTTTGGAACTAGGTCTCGCTATGTGCCCCCAGCAGAACTCGAACCGCGATCCCTGGCCCCAGCCGTAGCTTCCTAGGCTGCCACTTACAGGCATGCACCACCATGCCCGGCCTTACACTTAGTTGTAGACTCTTTTGCATAGCTATGAACTTGACTAAGTAGTCAGATTAAGTTCTTAGACAGGAAAGGCCATCTTCCTTCCAGGGAGTATATGGTAATCTCTAAACATCCCCACAGATACTCTAAAATATCATCTTTCAAAAGGTGGTACCAAATTCCCCTCCCCTTAGTGTGGCCTCAGCTTAGTGACACCTTCAATGAATCTAGTGGCACTTTCAATAAATCAAGTGTTGCAGAAGTAGAGGAAGTGACCTGACTTCCCAGGTAAACACATAAAAGACAATATGACTTCCTCTCCTCTCTCAGATTGCTCTCCTGGGCAGCCAGTAGTCATATCACAGGACATTCAGGTAGGTGTATTTAAGCAATCAGACTCACCAGTCTGCATAGGTTCTGTAGTGGTTCTAGCAGTTACACAGATACACCAGGCAGGGTAGGGCCAAGAATCAGGAGTAGTGGGGGTGAGGGATGGGGGAGGATGGTCCAAGAAAGAGGAGAGTCCCCTAGCTTCCAGGAATCATCCTTCTTTGGGCTCTCTCTCTCTCTCTCACATTCTCCAGTGCTCTCTCATTCTCGTGTTCTCTGCACACTTTTATCCCCTCTCTCCTAGACCCAGCTGTGCACACTTACACATGCAAACACCCACTGTGCTGCACCGTCTTGGGTAAGATGCGATACCCCAGGTGTTGGCTACAGGCTAATGGAGGATTAAAAGCCTGACTAACTCACCTTACAGTGTGGAAACTTAGAGAGATTTGTCTTTTTCTTCACTGCTAAATCTTCACACCAAACTGGATCAAAGTACAAAATGTGGTGGAGGGGAAGGGAGATGCTGGGTCACAGCAGAGAATAGAAAAGAAAGTCAATACTGAAGCAAGCAAGTGCACTGGAGAAGGGAAAGGCTCTGGTGTCACTGAAACCAGGGTTTAAGCCCCAACTCCACCTTTGCTGCCAGTCCCTTTAAACCTCTGTGGAATGAGGCATCATTGCCAACAGAGAGATTTCTACAGCTTTCTTCTCCTGAGTTTGTGGACATATGTTACAGCAGCACTAGGAACCAATACATGTTTTTTAATCCCCATTTTACAAATGAGAAAATGACAATGAATGAACTTGCTGAGAGTTTGCTTTCTATGCAGAGATTTACACTTGATAAACAGGAAGCTACTAGGTGCCCCTAAGAGAAATGATCCAGAACCAAAACCATAAAATGAGGACAAATATGTAGCTTCCGGTTTCAGCTGGAGAAAAGGCAAAAGTCCGCATCATCTCACTTAAACGTGCAACTTCACACAAATACCAGAATTTGTTAAATCAGGCTAAAAGGAACCTTATTGGAAGGAGAAAGCTAGCAAAGTAGAACTCAGGGTAACATGTAAAACAGCTTTGAGCCGTGCAGTGGAAGACACTAGAGCAGCTAGAACCAGCTAGAACCAGCCCTGAATACTGTCGATTTACACTCTTGGGAGACTTTGAGCAGATTAAATTAATAGAGCAATTAGGGGTAGGAAATAGGCAAACCCTCTTAAAATCTAGGAATTGAAAGGGAAATTTTCAGAACAACTTGGTTTGTAGGAAAATTGGAATCAGGCA
This sequence comes from Uropsilus gracilis, assembly GCA_004024945.1. Taxonomy (NCBI): domain Eukaryota; kingdom Metazoa; phylum Chordata; class Mammalia; order Eulipotyphla; family Talpidae; genus Uropsilus; species Uropsilus gracilis. The sequence goes on from PVHY01032287.1 coordinate 2,456, forward strand.
CTTTAGTTTCTCTTTGGTTTCTTTTCAAGATGCTGAAATGGCAAGTCTCAAGAGCAATAAATAATCACAGATGAAATGCAAACAGCAGGGAATCATTAATTTCTAAGGTCCACCCATTTCCCAAGGAGCCCCTGGTTTTGGGTGTTGACTCCACTCACCAAACACAGAGAAAAGCTTTTTCCTTACCTGCCCTGTTATCCCATGAAGCTTTCTCTTAACTTTACTTAGACAAATTTGCATTTTTCCACAGTTGCTCAATATACAAAATTTGAAGATAAAAGGAAAAATAAACACCACATCCTATCATATCCAACATCCTGAAAACATTTTCCTCTGGTGTTTTAGATAGGGCTAAAGGTACACAGAGGTAATTCAAAACCTAGCTGACTTTTGCTGTTCCTGCAAGTTCATGGGAGGATGTGTGAGGGAAAAACAAAAAACAAAAAACAGGGCACAGCAGCTTCACTGTGCCACTCCGCTAAGTGGAAAAAAATGGCTAACATTTAATAGCGTTTACTGTGTGCCAAATGTTATTCCAGCACTTCATACACATTAATGCTAAAAATCTTTTGTCCACCACCGAGTGCTCTCTTGTATTTAACTCACTTGCCTCTCAGTAACCCTGTTAAATGTTAGTTCTGTTATGAAGACTAGCAAACAGTGGAGGCACCTGAAGAAACTTACCCCCATTCATGTGGGGGTCTGGGCAAGCTAGTACCGGGCAGTGCCAACTTCGTCTGCCATTACTTCTTGGGCACTGGAGGGACTCACGGCTCAGTTTCCTCTGGTGGGTCACTTTTTTTTTTTTTTTTTGAGACTAGGTCTCGCTATTTTTGCCCATGGTACCATGGACTCAAGCAATTCCCAGCCTCAGCTTCCCAGGTAGCTAGGATTACAGGCACGTGCCACCACGCCCAGCTATTTTTGAGACTAAGTCTCGCTGTGTTGGCCTTGGTGGAACTCGAACCATGATCCCCAGACCTCGCTGTGACTCCACCATGCCCAGCTGGTGGATCACTTCTGCCCCAGACTGTAATCTTTCCAGAGTAATCAAGGAGTCATGCTTTATTGTCTTGGGGTGGAGAACATATGATAAAAGCGTGGACCCAGAAACTGAAGCCAGGAGAGTACAGAGAGAGGGCTGCTTGTCCACAGCGCCCACTCCAAGTGTGTCCTACAGCCCCAGGTACAGCCCATACATGTGCCACATGCACATTTGCCTCGTGCAGATAGTTTTGTAGAAATCCAGGGAAGTAGCTGCATCCTGTCTCTAACCTGACAGCTAAGGGTAAAGAACTCTGCAACCCCGGCTGAGAGTGAGGGTAAAAAGGCGCCAGGGAACCCCTGGGAAGCTGGATAAACTAGAGCAGGTCCTTGTACCTTGTGCTTTCCACAAACGTGAACCAGAGGAGACAGCCAACTTTAAAACGCTGGAGGGCTAAATGACACCTGGAAGAGAACAATACCTTCATATGTGCATACACATGTTATCTGGAATGTATAGATTATATGTTTATTTATCCATGACATAAAACATGTACACGACTATTGGATTTTCTTCATTACTTGCAGAATTGTGGGATTTGGGAACAATAGCAATAGTCAATAAAAAAAAATAGCAAATTATTTCAGTGGTTTTCTTTGTTCCTTGATCAGTTGGTAAGTATTACTGGTGAAAGCTGGCACTAAGGGATCAAGGACATCAACAAGCAGGTTTATTAGTACCAGTACTGACTCAGCAGATTCACATCCCAAGGCTAAGCGCTCCTACTAGGGAGTTAAGGGTTTATATAGCTTTTACATGTTCTGGTGTTCTGGGTGGGCTGTCATTGGTGGTGGTACACGGCCTACTGTGGCAGAAGACAGAATGAGGAAGATTGAAGGAGAAACTGAGCTGTATACTAGTAAATTGAGTTAGTACTTCATGGATTACTTATAAACCCCTAGGCTGCATTTCTTAGGTCACTTTGCTTCAGCATATTTCAGGTTATCATGCTTCTTCCGGTCATCATGCTTCACTGCAACTGCTCACTTATTTGAGAAGTCAATGCCAAGTTAGAAGTGGAGGAAGAGTGAGCCTTTATGACCAGTCTATACGGAAAAACAACAGCTAAAAATATTTTCAAAGAAGTTGAGACAACTATTCAGAACACCCTGAAGTGGGATGTGCTAAGATGTATTGCAATTGATGCTAGTCAAAAATGGGGAGGGAGCAGAAAAAGAAGCTGTCAACTGGAAAAATTTACAAAGCTTATAAAAATGTTGACCCTTAAAAACCTAGAGTTATTAATTGTATTATTCAGAATTTATCTTGTGTTATTGAACCAGTCACTGGTATCATTTGTTGCTGTGGACTTAATCAAAGCTGTGAATTTTGTCATAAAGTTCATATGACATGGGATAGAAGTCAAATACCCTGACTTTCACTTCTGCACCGCAGATCTGTGGCTTAGCAGTGACAAACTATTGCAGCTTTAAATTTGGACCTGAGGTTGAAAATTTTCTGAATGAGAAAAACATCCCTTTCGTTTTTTATTTATTTATTAAGCACACAATATTACTCAAGACTGAATAGTCTTGAAAATTCACTTCTACAGATTTGATAATGCTTCTTAGTGAAGTCATCTAAAATTAAAAGACAAAACTGTTTATATTCACAACGTGCTACAATAAAGTCATTTTAATGATAACCAGTGTTGTTTGACTCACAAATAATCTCAAAGTGCTTTATACTCTTTCTATGTTTTGTATCACCATTTCCACACAGACTTCTAGTTGATGTATTTTCAGAGTGCAAACTATAGTTCTGCCAGCATATTTTGAAGCTCCATGAAAATTAAAAGGAATTTCCATATTTCAAAATCCATTTAACTGCAATTGAGGAGCTTCCATATAATCATCAACTGGAAGTGATTAATCTGCATTAGAATGACATGCTAAAAGGCAAATTAGCAGAGAATCTAGTAGAATTCTAAAAAATGCTTTCAAACAATGAGTAAGCTCAATTGAGATTGTGTATTTGTGGATTGGTATCAGTGCTTGGTAGCATCTATCTGTGTAAAAATACAAACTTGAAATACATAGCTTCATTATAGATCAGTAGTAACAGATGAAGTTTGCAACTTCTGTCCCTTAGTACAGGTTTTGATGGATACTGATGTGAACATTAACTTTAAACCCCAAACAAACAAAATATTATCCATTCTTACTAGAATTCCATTCTTACCAAAAAATTGTTCTCCTTTATTATTGTTGTTACGTCTAATTATACTTTTTGTCAGTGAGAATTTTGTGATAATTCATATTCTTTCTTGTTGTAGAAGTGCCTACATGATATCCTCAATGTTACTTCTTGACCTACAGAACCGACAATATGTACAATCTAGTCCTAAACAAAAAAAGCTTATTGGCCTTGAACATACACCAAAATATGTTTTTCCCTGGGTACTTAGATTATGAGTATTTTTATTTACTTCTTATTCTTCTATTTCTATTTCCTCTATTTGCACTGTCTCATTTATCATCGATGAGCATATATTAACTGTATAATAAAAGATGCTATTCGTAAAGTCAGTTCTACAAAGAGAAACTTCTTCCAAGTTGATAAATGTGTCACTAGTGAAAATTCTCTGTGCCTTCTGGGCAAGTAGGCTTACTTCTCTGGAATTCATTGTCTGTCTCATGGGTAGTGGAAAACTATTAAAGCTGAGGACTTCTGTGAAAAAAAAAAAAAAACAAAAACAAAAACAAAACCCTTGTGTTTTGCTGAGAATTACATCACAGCAGAGAATTTCCAGGAGGATCCTTTTCATCTGCTGCAAGGTTAAATGAGACTTTCAGAAACCCAACTCAGCCTTATGGAGAAAAGGAGATTGGGTGGTCTGTGGAGTGACCTCCAGTCACAGCATCTGCATCCTGCCACTAGAAAATGCACGATAGCAGATTGCACTTTTAATTGGAAGTAACTAACCCAGACAGATCCATGATCCTGACTGAGGAGATAGGGCAGCTGAGAGAAGATGAAAAATGAGTTCTGAACATTTTATCCACTAATGATCTATGCCAATAATTGTCTGGTGTACTGGTTGGCAAACCTTTTATCTGTTTTCAAAGGAAACTTTACACTGAATTCCAGTTTATAAAAATCCATTACTTTATCTGTATATGTTAACTTTATAATTTCAAATGGCAGTATTTGCAACTTAAAATATACAAATAAGGGAACAGAAAGCATTCATTTATTAAAACATTAAAAATTTAAATTAGCTTTAAATTGGTTTCAGTAAGTTTTTCCTACTGTATTTTGTTTCTGTTGCATAGCATCAATAAAATCCTAATTCCCACATGTATGTGATTGCAAATGGTAATATAGTTTACCCCTTGCTTTGCAGTGATAGAAAACCCTCAATTAAACTGATCTCAGAGCTTGAAAGAAGAGTAAAAAAGATTTGTTCAAAAACTGAGTCATCAGTATTCTTTAACTGCCAATATTTCTTAATCATGACTACAAAAAACAATGAAGTAGCACTTAAATTATAATAAATGTTAAAATGATAAATATGGTATATTTACCATCTCAAATGTCAATTATTAAATAACCCACAATGATGTTGAATTTGGTTTTAAGTTAATTGATATGCACAGATATGAGCATTTTTGAGAAAATAAGATAGAGCATGAGCTTCCTGGTATCAATATGTTCCGGGGAAGCCTAGGGAGCATATATACATCAATAGTAACGTTTATTAATTGAACAAATGTATAAGAGTTTCTCTACAAAAGAATTAGTCTGGCAGGCACATTTGTGCTGGGGCGATCTGATATGGACTATAACCGTAGGTACTTACGTTTGTGTGTGTTTGTCTTAGTTTTTGTAGACAATCTAGGGAAGTAGTTATAAAGTAAAGCTCTAGGGTCACATTTCCTGTGTTCAAATCCCAACGCCACCATTTACTGCGTGAGCTTGGAAGACTGTTTAACTTGCCTGTGCATTAGTTTTCTCTGCAAAATTCGAGCACTAAAATCCCCATTTCATAGAGTAGTTATGAAGATTAAATGAGCTAGTTAGGTAAACAACTTGATAAAGGTCTGCTATTTAAATAAACTCAGTAAATAAACTCAGTCAAATAATTTAAATGTACATAAGAAATGTAAACTGTAAGCAAATGTTTACAAAATTCTCTGAGGAACCCTAAGATTTAGGAGATGTAGCTTGAGAAAGAGTGGGTCGGGAGAAAATGAGTGTGTCTGTGTGTGTCAAAGCCCCCTTCTCTTGGCTTGGTAACTCAGTCTATTCCACGGCATCTCCAGTTTCCACACCCCTGCTTTGACCTCATTCCCTGGTCTGCATTTCCAACCTATTTATAATGAAGTTTCCTCCAGAAAAAGGATGGCATAATGGTTTTAGAGAGCTGCCCTAAAAAATTAGCACAAACTGAATGACTTCAAACCAGCAAATTTGACTTTCCCATGGTTCTGAAAACCAGAAGTCAAGGTTTCAGAACAGAGCTCTCTCTGAAATGTGGAGGGTGATTCTTCTTTGACTCTTCTTAGCTCCTGGTGATTTGCCAGCAAATCTCGGTCACTGGTTGGTAGATGTATTGCTTCAGTCTTGTCTTCGTATGGAATTCCCCTGCCTGCCTTCACGTTAACCTCCGTGCCAAAGTCCCTGCTATTAAGAGTCCAGTCATATTAGACTAGGGTCCACCCCAATGACCTCATTTTAACTTGATTACCTCTGGAAAGACCTACTAGCAACACAAAGTCACATTCTGAAGTCCTGGGGTAGGAGTTAAACACATCTTTTCAGGGAGATAAAACCCAACCACTGACATCTAGGATGTCAGGCATCCTAGATTGCTGTGCAATGGAAGGGGTTGAGTGATTGCCTGCATGGAGCTATATTAAGCACATTGTTGTCATGCAGGTGCTACTGTGGCCATTTTACAGATGAGGAAACTGAGGTTGGTAAGTTCAGTAGACTAGAAGTTGATAAATTTGGGGTTCTAATTGTGCTCTACTAGTGAATGTGGAATTTGCTGGGCTTTTTTTTTTTTTTTTTTTTTTTTTTTTTTGCGACCGTGTCACTTCTATTCTTGCTTTATTTTTTTTGTTCAGTGATCTAGTCAATGACTATGATGACATTCAGCCCCCTCTCCTAGTTTCAGACATGACTTGCTGAGTCATATCCTTTTTCAGAATTTTAGTCTGACCATCATCTGCGAGCAGAAGTAAAGTATTTTGCGTTTCCTTCAACGGTGGTTACAACTGTCATGCCTAGGCATTGAATTCAAACACCCATGTCCAAGTGACCAGCATATGCTGGAAGAATACCCCGTGGACTCCATGCCCGAGATGTCTATCAGTGGTGGCACCGGAATTATCCAGGGCTTACTCTGTGCCAAGTCCTGAGGCTAAGTGTGTACATATACTTTCTTATTTAATTAACAGAAAGTACCAATGAAATTGGTTATGTTAGCCCCATTTCTGAATGAAAAATGTAGATCCATGGACTACTGAATCTCTTGTAAGTAGGAGAGGTGGGATTTGTCTGATTTGAAACTCTATGCTTTAAATCATGACTGTCTCCAGACACACACACACACACACACACACATACACACCACACACACATACACACCACACACACACTACACAGAGGAGCAGCAGCAGCAACAACAACCATCACTCAGCAGAATTCAAGTTTAAGGGAATGCAAAGACTTTCTTCACCTTAAGCGTGTTTTCCTTCTGGTCTCAGGAGGGAGAAGGGGGCCTTGCCCCACCCACCTGGCACTACAGAAATGGCTCATCACTCAGGGGCCTCTTCCCCTGCAACCAGGTGGTGATTTTGTATCTAATGTCAAAACGCACACACCGAGGTTTCTCTTCATGCTGCATTTCCTTTGTCTACCCCACCCACACTCACCCTCCTGCCTGTACTGATTAACACTGCAGGCTTACCCAGCACCTTTTATTCTTAGGATCTGAAAATGTTCGAGCAAGACATTTTAATTATTTTTGTGTGCTCAGGATGGGGGAAAGCAGAATCACAAAGACTCTTACGGTCCTAATGACTGGGATGGTTATGCAACTGAAAATTCAACATAAAAGCCTTGGTGCAGGAGGGGGCCTGCAAGGCGCCGGGCGGGTTGGGGGTGGGGGATAGACTGGCTCCGAACCGGGAGCCAGGCAGCCGCAACTCTGCTGCTAAACCCATTGACCTGTCCCCGGGACGCAAGGCTGGCTGATCTGTGTGAAGACATTTCCTCCTTCCAGTGTCCTGTGGGCCTCGGCTGCAAGGGGCGTTACTGACGCGCAGGGAGGCGGACAGCTGGGCTCTCTCCAAGTGATGCTCACCCGCGCTAGCCATTTTAACAGTAATTTAAAATTCATTTCAAATACTAGGAATAGCAGTTTGTCACTTTCTCTGCTGTTGTTTTTTTCCACAGACATATTAATATGGATGCGGCTACCAGGTTCCAAGCTTTGAATTGTGCTCGTTAAGTCACAGCTGGCTGGGAATACGTGTCAATCTACGCTTTTATTTCTCAAGCCGGTTTTATAATGAAATTAAAATGGACTCCTCCAGACACCCCCCTTCCCAGCACGCAAAGCAGCTTTACCCTCTGGGGAGTGGATGCTGTGTTCCTCCGAAGATGCGCTTTTCTCAGAAGAGATGCATATATAATTTTGGTAATTAAAATATTTAATGTGGTGATTACCCTCACAAAAAGAATCTACTTGAATTAACCCTGATGGGGGAACATTCCTTCCAGATGTTTTGGAAGGGGCTGCCTGTTTCCCTCCCCCCCAAACCCCATCCTCCTTCCCTTTAAGGGAACAGCCCACCTGCTGGGGGAATGTTCCCTTGTCACTCACCGTCTTACCAGTTTTCCCGGAGGGAGTGTGGCTGGCCAGATGCCCCCCCCACCCCCTTACTCACTTTTCTTCGCTGAAATGCATCGTCTGATTTTGAAACTCAGTATTTCTTTTCTTTTTTTTTAAGAGGGAAAGAAAAAGCTGATTCATTGTTACTCTACAGGAATTCCTTGAGGGAAGAGAATATCCTCCAGACCGAACATTTCAAGAACTTTTAAGCTCAAGTGAAAGGAGCTGCCGAACTAAATTCGCCTGGGGAGCCTGTCACAGAGGACTCCTGAAGCCACCCTGAATCTTTTGAAAGAGGAACCTGGCCAGGGACCCAGGAACTGGTTTTTTTTTTTTTTCTTTTAATGAGCTCCTGGATGATTCATTTGCATCCTAAAGTTTAGGAGCCACTGAGAGGGGGACACCCACTCATCATCAGAACAGAGTTGGGGTGTAGCCATGAGTCACTTCAGGAATGATGAGCCTGACCTTTGATTGGGCACAGCTGAGCTCACCTGGCTGCCTCTGTGCTTCATGTGAAGATGACAAATTAGAAAATGATGTGCAATTAAGCTTTTCATGAGGCACTTAATCAGTTCACCCCCTTTTGCATCTCAGAGACAGTCTTTGTGTGCCCGGGTAATCAGGAAAGTCATCGGGACTTCCCATGTTGTGGAGGCTGAAGGATGACAGAGCAGAGGGCCTCAGAGGTTACCTATCAGCCTGGCAAACAGAACAGGCTGAGTGAGTCCTGCAGCCTCACCTGGCAGGCTGGTAACTCTCAGACGCTGCTGCCTCCAAGGAGGAGCTGAACCTATCAGCAGGTGTTCTTGTCCTTGTTTCCAAATATCAGCCCAACCCAGAGGCTGGGCCTGGGCTGCCTATACCAGGGCCACCAGGGAACTTATTAGAAATATAGATTCCTGGTCCCCACCTCCAGAGGCACTGAGCTGTGTCGTGGAGGCTGGGCCCTGAATCTTGTAATTATTTGCAATTCTCTGTGGGGTTCCAGAACCACTGTAAATAGACAGCACTGCTGGTTGGATCATGAGGTTATTAGAAATAAACCCAGAGAAATCGGCCCGGCATGGTGGCGCATGCCTGTAAGCGGCAGCCTAGGAAGCCGTGGCAGGGGCCAGGGATCAAGGTTCGAGTTCCGCTTGGGGCACATAGCGAGACCAGTTTCAAAAATATATAGTTGGGCATGGTGGCACGCGCCTGTAATCCCAGCTACCTGGGAAGCTGAGGCTGGGGATTGCTCGAGTCCATGGTACCCCCAAGCAACGTGAGCCTGGGGTTTTCTACGGGCAAAAATAGTGAGACGTAGTCTCAATAAAAAAGAGAGAAATCAGTGTCAAGGAAAGAAAGGACACCTCAGATGGTGGGGAATGAGCGATCCCACAGCCTGTAGACACTACCAGATGTCCTAATAAGGGGACGAAGGACTGGCAAGAAAGACACCCTTCAACAGAAAATGTGTAATTCACATTTGTTTTGCTCCCATATAGCACCAGGCACTTCCAGAAAAATGGGAGGGTTGGGTGGAAGATTCTAATTGCATGGGCTGCGGGCTGCTGTGAAGGATATTTTTTTAAGAGCTATTTCCATTGGAGTGCTTCAGTGTGTGCTCCAGGGGAAAGAATGAAGAAGTGGAGTGAGGG
>PVHY01032288.1:0-11987 GCA_004024945.1 Uropsilus gracilis
TGGAGCGAGAGAGGAGGAGGGGGAAGAAGGCGGGGGAGGTGAACAACAGGCCAAACAACCAACAACTGAACATCAACTTAACCAACCAACAATTTGCAGAAAAATGGGAGGAGTGACTGAAGGGGGGATACAGAGGGGGGATATGGAGGGAGGAGGAGGGATCAATTAATGCGCAATTCTGACAAATCAATAAAAAATAAAAATTAAAAAAATATATCAAATTCCTGCCACTGCACTTCTTATAATGAGTCTGGACTGACTTGGATCTATCACTTTGTAAGTAATTGTAGCCACTACTTAACTGAGCACTTGTTATGAGTTGTTTCAGGCATGGAAAAAATAGACTACTGTCTATAAACATTGCAATAAACCATGATGTAAATAATAAAAAAAAAGCAAGATGGACAAATCTCAATGAGAATCTCACTCTTCTCAAAGGGCGTGTCATGCTTCCATCCACCCCAACTTGGGGAGGGCTCCCCAAAGTGGAAGGCACTGCAGAGGAAAGCAAGGATTCAGGGCACTAGAACACAACCTGGAGTAGACTCAAGTCTTCCTGGAACAAACTCTGTCTACAGCTTTTTTGTGACTGAAATGTAAGTGAAGACAAAGCTGTTTCTACTAGACAAAATCTTTGATAGACCATTCCACATCCCACTCAGGTCCAGTGCTCAGGATCCGGAAGGGCAGAGCGCCATTTTCTCAAGCATCCAACATCACTGTGGTTCAAGGAGCTAAGCAGAAGAAACGCTACGTGAGCCCCATAAGCAGTTACCCAGCTAATATTGCTGCTTGACAATACAGCCCCTCAAACCCTAGGGTTCCCAGCAGTGCATGGACATGACAGTGACCCGAAAGTCTGAAGACCAAGACATGTGAGTGCACAGAATTAAGCTGAGATGGGTGCTGCCAGTACAGCGCTAATTCCGCATCAAGAGTTTCATAAGCTTTAGCTTATGTTCAGCTAATACCTCTAATTTGAAGAAAAGGGCAACGAAGGCTCCCACGGTCAGCTTTCAGGAGGTTTCCTTCTGGAATTAGAAGGAATTTGCCTCAACGTCACCAGCTCTTGCCTTTGAGGATTAGTAACTTCAGAGAGACAAGTTTAGACTCTGAACCCAAAACACTAACCACAGGAGAGAATGTTTGCAGATGCCTGCGGCCAGCGCCCAGGAAGAAACGCCTCCATTTTAACTACAGGCAGCATTCGACAATTGTACAACTTGCATCCATCTGGTCGTTCTTGCTAACTCCCTTGTTATGACGTTCCTTCCTGTTCATCTGCCCCTCAATCCCAAGCCTGCACTAATGGACCGTAAGATCAGGGGAAAACCCACCTAGCAACGTATCTCTGACCGAATAGTAATGGAGCCACACAAAGAAATCATAAATGCTGCAGTTGGCGGTCTGGGGCTGGGCCCCACTGGGCCCAAGCAGGCCTAGCCAGTGCTGTGTGGTGATCACGTAGTCGGGGTGGGGGGTGTTCTTCGCCAGGTCTAAGGCACCCAAGAACTGCTCCCTCTCTTGAGGCGTCAACGAATGGATATTCTTCCGAATGACAGGCGGTTTCTTCTGATCACAGTTGGGACCAGTCCAGCCAAACTTGCAGTCGCCACAGTTGTAGCCAGCAAAGTTTCCTGGTATGTTTAAGAAAATAAATAAGTAAATAAAAATAGAAATTAATAACAACAACAACAACAATAATAATAACAATAATAATAATAATAAAAAAAAGGAAAGACATGGAAGAAGTAAGTTGATGCCATTTGGAAGAAATTTCTAAATGTGAGCCCTGGAGTGGAATGGCAGAGGGTTAAAGGTCCTTGGGAGAAGGCAGTGAAAGCCAATTTCCTCCCGCTTTAAATGTTTGCTTCGCTGAGTAGACCAGAGACCAGAGAGTTGCCTCAAGTTATTTCCAACAAAGAAGCAGGACATGATGCAGGCCTCTAGGTGGAAACATGTCTCCCCACATTCATACGCTAAAACCCTACCCCTGGTACCTCAGTGTGTGACTGTTCGGGGAGAGGGTATTTACAAAGGTAATTAAGTTAAAATGAGGTCGTTGCATGGCCTTCAGCCAGCCTCTTCCAAGGTGTGCTTGTAAAAGAAGAAAGCTGGACCCAGAGATTTACAGGGACAATGGTGCAGAGAAAAGACTGCAGCCCTGCCGATGCCTGACTGGAAAGAGTAGTTCTCCAGAACGACAGGTTTCTCCTCCTCAGTCCAGCTGTGGAACTCTGTCCCCCCACCTCGCCTTCCTCTCTCAGGCTGTGCAAAGGGCCCCTCCTATAGCCTCGGCATGCCCCACGTGACTCGAGCAGGAGTCCAGCACACACTCCAAGGGCTGGCACACAGCGTTCATTGATTTGGATGGGCAAGGATGCCGTGAAAGGGGCAAACCAAATGGATAAGCTGATTTCAGAAGTGTAGGGAAATCTAACATGAGGAAAGCTGCTTTCTTTCACAAGGAAGGCAGAGTAAAGACAAAATCCACCCTACGGCAGGTCATAGGGGGAATTAGCAGCCACAGTGGCAGGAAGGCCAATTTGCTGCAATGACCCTGCTAGTGCCACCTGGGAATGAGAACGAGTCTCATCAAACTCCCAGCATCTTTCTGATTAGCTAAGTTATTGAAGCTCGCCCTTGACTTTCTTCTTAGCCTTGAATATTGCTTTTGTTACACCCACCCTCCTTTAGGTAGTGAGATGTTAGAGAATAAATATTTAAATATTACTCAAGTAGGATATTTGCATGGGAGTTTTGATGGAAGATGAGTGAAACAGGTGCACCTAGAGTGGTAAGAAAATGTACCCCCCAAAGGCCGGGCACGGTGGCTCGTGCTTGTAAGCTTCAGCCTATGAAGCGGCCGGGGCTAGGGATCGCGGTTCGAGTCCTGCCTGGGGCCCGTAGCGAGACCTAGTTCCAAAAAAACAGCCGGGCGTGGTGGCGTGTGCCTGTCATCCCAGCTACCTGGGAAGCTGCGGCTGGGGATTGCTTGAGTCTGTGGTACCCCAGGCAATGAGAGCCTGGGGTTCCACAGGCAAAAATAACAAGACCTAGTCTCAAAAATGTACCCCCAAAATGATATACTGATGCAAACAACCAATGAGTTAATAATATTTCAGCTAATAATATGTGCATAATGATATATGCATTATTAAGTTAATATTATGTGCATAATATATGTATACATACATGCATAAATAATATTCACATGAAATGTTGCAACAAAAGAGAATAATAAAACTTCCTGGGGGTGAGAGGGGTTATGGAAAACACTTAATAGATGCTCAGATCCAATGCTCTCCTTTTCCTCTACCTCATACTCCAAGATCTTTATCTATTCTTTCTCCATCTGCATTTTTCCCTCATCATCTTCCTAAATTCTTCTTCACCAGGATCACCTACTCATAAGCATCGTGATAAGGCCACTACACCATCATCCCTGATTCCACAGATAGGATCAGATGCTCCTGCTCTGAGTTCCCAGGGTGACTTCCTTCATTCAGTTTATCCCACTGCAGGTAAAATGTACTTGTCTCAGCTACCAGCGAACAAAAGTCATTATTCTGCCTAGGCCTCAACTTGGCCCTGTGCAAAACAAAAATCTGTCAAAAGAGTGGAAGACATGTACAGCCCAATCACTATGGTGTGCAAGTTAAATAGCTTTCAATTTGTTAAACTATGTCCCCATGAAGCGGACATTCTAAAATGTCTAAAGAAGACATAAGTATAAAGCATGTGGTAGATAATTCAGTAAACAAATTTTTTTCGTTTCTCTCCCAGTTCTTGTGACTTAAAAGGAAAAGTAAGTAATGTAAATATAAACTTTAAGTAAATAACAAAGTAGAAGTGAATAAATATGAGAGAGATCGAGATTATTTGGCTCTCTAAAGGAAAAACAGCACACAAATAAAAATAATTAACATTTGTACTATATAAAGTAAATGCACGTCTCCTTTCTTCTTAACATTCTGATGATTAAGGAAAATTTTCTTTAACTATCTTAAGGAGGAAGAATTGTATTAAATAACTGGTTGGTTGGGTTCTATGTTCTTTGTAGTATACGTAATCTACTACCTACCCTTAAAGGACTCAGTTATCTATATTTTTCTGTTTCAACACCGAATGAGAATGTAAGTTAAAATATATATATATGAAAAAGGTAAAACTCTACTAGTCCCAAGGCTGAAAATCATATTTTTGAAGAGCTTGAGTTAAACACTAAAATTTACATTAATGAATGATGTAAAGTTGCTTAACAGTAAACTAATGGCAAATCTTTATTGAACGTCTATAGTATCAAATGCTATACAAAATGCTTCAGATTTCATGAAATTGGGTTCCTTTTCTTTTCCCTCAGGGTAGTTACTAAAATTGCACTGTATCTAATTTTAAGACACCTTTGACTAAAGTGCATCATTTACTCAAGCAATTTTAACTGAAATATATCATTTTTTTTTTTCAGGAATAATTGAAAAAAAGTCACCTCAAGAATACTAAGTACTGAGAGAATGGAGGGGGCACCAGAGGAAGGAGGGAGGTTGAGGCATCCCAAAAACCATTCACAGATGTTGTGATATAATGAATAATAATAATAAATTAATAAATATAATATGTATAATAATAAAAATAACTAAATAAATAAAAATAATAAATATAATAATATATAAATAATAATAAATAAATATAATATATAAATAATAATAAAAATAACTAAATAAATAAAAATTTTAAAAACAAGAATACTAAGTACTCAAATTTCCAGCTGTTACCTGCAACCAGGTGACTTGGAAGAATATAGTCACAGCTCTAAAAGGAAAGAGTAATTCTTTCCCTTGAAAGTTAAGAAGCACACCTAAATTTAGAGTAATAAATTCAGTACATTTCTATACTAAAGGCATGAAACTTGTCTATGAATGTTGGGATCTTGTTGAAGTCAAGTAATTCATAACTAATTTATACCATGTGTTTTATGATTCCCGAACTTTCTTTACCACAATTCTTTGGTTGCTGGAAACAAAATTACTAATAACTAATTATCTCCCTCATTCATAATAATGTGCTAACACCTTCTGTTTAGAGGATTATCAGAACTAAGCACATCTCCACTGGGCTTTTATGTATACGTTGAGGCAAGTCACCACACTGCGAACCTTTGAACGTAACCACTCAGCCCTGTCAGGTTGGAATAAGCTCTATTTCTCAAGTGCTTATGGAAAACAAAGAGGTCAATAAATTTGATCACTCAGAACCGTGTCACCGTAGGTTCTATATTATGAGGTATCACTTGTAATACTAGAGGCCACTTAGCAAGCGGTGCATAGATATTTGTTTTCATCTCTGTCTTGCTTATCCACTACACGACGCACACTTTCAATACCATGTGGAGACCTTCCCCTCTGTGTACCTGAAGAGTGTGGAATAATTGGTGCTAAATAAATGCTGGCTTGAGAGGGAGGAATTCATGAATAATTGAGTAAAAAGCACTGAAGAAACAGAGGAAGGAGATGAAAGCCATAAGCATGATGAAATCTCAGCACAAGTCTAACAGTGGGAAAAGTGATAACAGTGAATAAACTGAACCTCGTTAAGGACAAAAAACAACATGATTAATTCTGACTCAGGAGACCAGAGATGCTTTATAATTATGTTGAACAAAGGTGTCTCCTTTCACGAAGCCAGAGTTCCCCCTAAAAGGCCATGTACAGACATCCTAGTAAGAAAACACTCGCCTTTCTGAGAGCTCAGCTGCGACCCAGACCTGTTGGCAGAGGAAAAATTCCTTTTCTGGCCTGTGTCAGAGAAAATGCACAAATCTCAGAAGACAGATCCTTCTCATTCTGAGCTTCAAAATTTGGTCAAATGAATGTGCTATATGTCAAAGACAGCTAAGAAATACCACAGGAAAAACCTAGCACTTATTTAGTTTATCTCTTAGTAATTCCTTACATCCACTTAACGAACTGATTTTTCCTTTCAACAATAGCAGCATCAAAAAGAAAAAGAAAAGCAATAAAATACTAAATATTTTCTCTTAGAAAATATAATAAAAATAGAATATTTTTCAAAGGTGTTAATAAATATAAGATTATTCATAATCCTAAAATACATTTTAGAAAGGATCGTATTCTTTACTGGAAAATGGAGAGAAAGAAAAACCAACGATCCCGAGATACAAATCTATGTACCAAGGAATATGTCCTTGAGCAAAAATAAAATTTAAAAAGTCAAAGTCGTCTACCTACTCAGGACTGGGGTAATAATAGAAAGGGAGTGAGAACAACTAAACAATACATGTCTCAACAGGAACCGCATCAGCTCAACCTCAGGAGACTATTAGACTAAATGAGCTTAAAGACCACCGATTAGCAAATTTACAAGGAACTCTAAATAGCCTATTCCTTTTAATTAGACATTCTATTATTTTAATAACAATACTCTATACTCACATGGGGCCTTTCATCTCCAGAGCTCAAAGGATTTTACAAGTGTGGTTTCATCATTATCCCCATTTCAGAGATGGAAACATGGAGGCACTTAGTCACTTGTATGAACAAGAAGCTGTCAGACAACTGTTCAAAAACAATTTGATGTGCACGTTTTTCAAGAGCCCAAAGACACAGCTGCATGGGGAGAGTCTCAGAAATGCCAACTGGCAAGAAAGACTTGTAAGGCGAATGGCTCATCCAGAGTCTCCTGAAATTTAGCTCTTCCTGTCCTGACAATTAATCTCAGTAATGTTTTGTTTCAGCTTATCCTACAGAGAACAGAGAACTGCCCTGTAGAGAATTTGAATGTATAATTTATGGTTTTCCCCCCTCAGGGCTTGCCCTTTTTTTTTTTTTTTTTATAGATTAGGCTAAAATATCTTGCCACTTCCAGATTGTAAGAGACCACAGCATGTTTGGTTACTTTCCTTTTTTTTTTGAGACCAGGTCTCACTATTTTTGTCCATGGAACTGCAGGCTCACGTTACCCGGGGTACCACAGACTCAAGCAATCCCCAGCCTCAGCTTCCCAGGTGTGCGCCACCTCGACCAGCTATATTTTTTTTGGAACTAGGTCTCGCTACATGCCCCGGGCGGGACTCGAACCACAATCCCTGGCCCCGGCCGCAGCTTCCTAGGCTGCCACTTACAGGCATGCGCCACCATGCCCGGCTGTTTTTTATACATATATATATTTATATATATTTATATATATATTTATATATATATATAAATATATATATGGTTATATATATATATATTTATTGTAAGAAGAACACTTACCATGAGATCAGCCCTCCTAACATGGTTTTAAGTGCCCATGGAAGTGAGCTGTAGGTATAATGTTTTATTCTATTTTATTCATCTGCTTAACTGAGACTTTCTACAAAGGGAACAGTAACTCCCATGGCCTCTCCCCTATTCCTCCACTCTGATTCTGTGAATGACTATTTTAGTGCCACAAGTCAGTGGAATCATGCAGTTCTTCTGTTATTGGCTTATTTCACGTATCATAATGTCCCCCACATTCATCCAGGATGTCTCACATATGACAAAATTTCCTGCTTTTTAAAGGCTGACCACGATTTAGTTGTACATATACCACCTGGCAAGGATATGAAGAAAATTTAACACTTGTGCACTATTGGTGGAAATTCAAAATGGGTCTGCTCTATGGGAGATAGTATGACATGTCCTCGAAAAATTAAAAGGAATTACCATATGCTCCAGCAAGTCCATTTCTGATCATAGAGTATCTACCCCCTAAAAACTGAACTCAGGCTATCAAAGAGATATTTACCTTCCTATATTCATTGAAGCATTATTCACAATAGCCAAGATATAGAAACACTTGGATGGCCGGACACGGTGGCTCGTGCCTGTAAGCTTCAGCCTATGAAGCAGCTGGGGCTAAGGATCACGGTTTGAGTCCTGCTCGGGGTAACACAGAGAGACCTAGTCCCAAAAAATAGCTGGGTGTGGTGGCGTGCGCCTGTAATCCCAGCTACTTGGGAAGCTGAGGCTGGGGATTGCTTGAGTCTGTGGTACCATGGGCAATGTGAGCCTTTGGTTCCATGGACAAAAATAGCAAGACCTAGTCTCAAAAAAAAAACAAAACACTTGGATGTCCATTAACAGAAAAATGGTATTTTATTTTGCCACTGAGTTAACAGGATCCAGAGTCTGGTCGCCAGAAACTACACCTCTTTGTTGATAAATCTGGGGTGAGTCCTACCATGTCAGAAAGCCTATTTGTAAAAGATTTCTGACACTAGCCAGGCATGGTGGCACGCATCTGTAATCCAAGTGCTGGGAGGCAGGAGGCCAGTGATCACTTGAATTCGCAGGTTCAAGACTACCCAGGGCAACACAGTGAGACCTAGTTTCAAAAAAAGCAGCCAGGTGTGGTAGGCGCCTGTAACCCCAGCTACCTGGGAGGCTGAGGCTGGGGATCGCTTGAGTCTGCGGGATTGGGACTACCCCGGACAACATAGTGAGACCTGGTCTCTAAAAAGCAGCTGGGTGTGGTGGGTGCCTGAAACCCCAGCTACCTGGGAGGCTGAGGCTGGAGGTCGCTTGACTCTGCAGGATCTGGACTACCCTGGGCAACTAGCGTGACCTAGTCTCAAAATACAAACAAAACAAAAAAAGATTTCTGACACTACCAGAAAGGAGGGTTTGGGGCCTCCAGATCAGGTTTAAATTCTGAAGACTGTTTCCCAAACCATGAAAAATTTACCCTAAGGAGGCAACACTCTTTGGGGGAAAAAGCCGAAAGCTGTGTGTCTCTCTTTGGGATACACGTCCTGTCGTAGAAGTGTGGTCATTGCATATGCTGGCTAATTTTCCAGCTCAGGGTAGGCACCAAGAACTTGATCTGCTGCCCTGAGACCAAAGCAAAAAGCCAGCGAAGTCATCCTAAGTGGTGCCACCTTACATTGGTTGCCAAGAGCTTTGGGCCTGAATGAGTCTGACAGATCCAACTGTGGGAAAGGTGAGACCAGCCACAGTCTGCTCGTGGTTCTCAGGGTCAGCCATGACCTTGGCTGTGGCTAGAGACAGAGACCACACACCCTGAGGGACCATGGTTCTGAGAACATGGACTGTGACTGTCATTCCATCAGCCTTTACAGGACAGACCACGTGTCTGGCCCACTGGCTTCTTCAGTCTCTTTATCCTCCGAAGAGCAAAGAGGTGCTTTTTATATTTAAAAGTGGGTCTGACTCTAAGTCACTGTCAACTTCTACAGAAATATGTATAAGCATTTTCAAGGAAGAACAGATCGTAATGATTCCTTCTATTTTGCCACTTTCTATTCTCTCCATTCCATCTTGGTCAAAAAGACAGTAGGGGTAGCCATTGGAAGAGCTAACAGGTAAGTACGGAAGGTACTCAATAGACTAGGGCAGAGGGCTTTCAGTGCCTTAGTGATGGGTGTGGTATGGTAGGGGGGGGTGATCCTAAAGCTCTAAATCATATACAGTGTTGTAAACCGATGGAGGGAGGGAGGGAGAAAAGGAGGGAGGGAGGGAGGGAGGAAGGGAGGGATTCAAATTTTATATTAAAAATAAAAAAAGAGCTAACAGTTATAACTACTTTCCTAATAGCCTCTGCCCCGGAATTCCATAAAATGAACATAAACTGTGACATTCTATCATTGACTGACCTGGAAATAAGTGTTGTAGAAAAGTTCCTCAGAGTCACAAAGAAGTCACTGTGTCCTGTGCTTTCCAGTTGCAAAGATAATATGAGAGCTGCCGATTCACATTAGAATGGGAAGTCAGGTCAGGCATGGTGGCACATGCCTATAAGTGGCAGCCTAGGAAGCCACGGCTGGGGCCAGGGATTGCGGTTCGAGTCCTACCATGTAGCGAGACCTAGTTCCAAAAAAATATAGCTGGGCATGGTGGTACGCATCTGTAATCCAAGCTACCTGGGAAGCTGAGGCTGGGGGTTGCTTGAGTCTGTGGTACCCTGGGCAATGTGAGCCTGTGGTTCCACAGGCAAAAATAGCGAGACCTAGTCTCAAAAAAAGAAAGAGCCAGGAGAAGGCCTATGGAAGCAAAGGCCCAATTAGCTTAGGAAAGAATGGAGAGTGTCTATCCAATACGCTCTTAAATATGAAAAATGTTGGTCACTGTGAATATCCAGGGCAAATCTAACAGTTCTTTTGCATCACAGACTTCGCAATGTAACTATAAAATGATCATAAGGTCAAATTCTAAGAACAACTGATGTCACGCTCACCTCAGCCTCCACGTCCTTTGTTGTTTTTAACCCTTACTAGCTCCGTCAACTCTATTTTCCTCTGTTCTGGCATCACAGGAAAACAGAAGCAAAACCACTATTAATAAACAGAAAATTCATAGGCAGGTGGACACCGTAGAACCATGTCCGAGGTTTTACCAGAGTTGCCCTTGAGGGTTTTTTGTTTCCAGATATACCTGACCAGGCTTTGCCCGGCCAGGCCGTGTGCGTTTAATCCCTGCCGAGTGAGGCTGCTGAACCTGAGGGGAGACTTATGCAACCCAGAAGAACCAGAGAGATGAGAAATGCAGAGATTGCAGAGAAACAGGCAAGAGGAGAGACCCAGGATTGAAAGTGGGGCACGTAGCAAATTTTGAGGTGCGCACATCAAACCCAGACCAGAGGTGGGGGCCCACGGCGGGGGGCCCCACATCTCCCTTCCTCAGCCTCATCCACTGCTTTCTTCCAACTGGCAAAGTGGCAACGCAGCCACCGCCTTCACAAGCAAGAGGTGCTTGCTTGGGGTCTGCCGAAGTCATGAGCAGGGCTGCAAGCAGACGAGGGAACACCTGCCCTGAATGCCTACCTTCTCCATGCCAAGCCTCACCCACCCCCACCCCCAACAAGTGCAGACCCATCTCAGAAGCAGCGGCCACCGAATTCATCTTGAAAGGACTTGCTCTGCGTTTCAAAGCTGCCTCTGCAGCTTCCCGTCCAACAGACAAGCCAGTGGTATGTTGGCAGGAGTTCAAATAACCAGGCGTGGTCCCTGTCCTATTTATGTCGCTGCATAACGAGAGGCGCTAGATGGTGCGAAGGATGCAAGCAAGATGCCAGCCTTCCTGAGTTCACCACCTACACGATCACCAGCTCCCTTGGCTTTCCCAGCGTGATCTCACAGCCCCTTGAGGCACATCTCCTTAGAAGGGGCTCCCTTGGGCCGGGCATGGTGGCGCATGCCTGTAAGTGGCAGCCTAGGAAGCGGCAGTGGGGCCCAGGGATGGTGGTTCGAGTCCCACTCGGGGCAACACAGTGAGACCTCGTCTCAAAAAAAAATATATATATATATAATATATATATTTATATTTATAATATATATATTTATATATATAATATATATTTATATTTATTATATATATATATATATATAGCTGGGCGTGGTGGCGAGCTCCTGTAATCCCAGCTACCTGGGAGGCTGAGGCTGGAGAATGCTTGAGTCCGTGGTACCCCAGGCAACGTGAGCCTGTGGTTCCACGGCCAAAAAAGAGCGAGACCTAGTCTTAAACAAAAAAAAAAAGGGGGGGGGGGCTCCCTTCCTAGCTGGGTCCTTCCCATAATGCACCCCGCTGGTCCCCCGGCCCCTTCCTCACCTGCGCACTTGCAGGTCCGGTTGAAGAACTTCCTTGGCCACCGTTCCCGGTCATCCTGGTTGCGCAGGACGTAAGGGCCGCTCCAGGGCCTGGTGTCTACCTGCACCTCCATGCAGCGGCCTCGGCCCTGCTGGGAGCCGCAGGCGTTGGCGCGTTCCACACCCAGCGCTGGGCAGCACTCCTTGGACAGCAGGCGGCCCACCGTCATGCAGACCCGGGGGAACTGCGCCCTGGCCCCGGGCAGGCCGGCCAGGCCCAGGCAGCAGCCCAGCAGAAGCCCCCAGCCGAGGGGACTCATGGCGCCACTTGTTGCTTGTCCCCGGCTCTCTCCCGGCCTCCTGCTCTTGGGTTCTTGAGCTGAAGCGCTTGCTTTTTTTT
>PVHY01032289.1:0-11987 GCA_004024945.1 Uropsilus gracilis
TTACACTGTAGCACTCAGAACACAAAACAGGTATTCATCATGGTTACAGTGTTGGAATTAACTACCTGGTCAAATGCTTACCCTGGACCAAAGGTCACAGACAGATGAAATGTAACACTTTTACTAGGCTTTAAGCATTTAGAATTCATTTCCCAAAAGCCAAACAGCAGTTGCAATGATAGATCTCTCTTGGATTATGAACAGTTGGAGTGACCCACATCATTTAAATATATGAACCTGACTAACCACTGTACTAAATTACCAATGGAACAGTTGAATATAATACTAAAGTATTTGAAATAATGTTATATTATATTGTTAGTGTTGATTACATTAAATATTTAGTCATCAGAACAAATGTATAAAATCAAATTTTATATATATATACATATATATATTTATTTATTTTTGAGACTAGGTCTCGCTATTTTTGCCTATGGAACCGCAGGCTCTCGTTGCCCGGGGTACCACAGACTCAAGCAATCCCCAGCCTCAGCTTTCCAGGTAGCTGGGATTACAGGCATACGCCACCACACCCAGCTATTTTTTTCTTTTGGAACTAGGTCTCGCTACGGGTCCCAGGCAGGACTCGAACTGTGATCCCTAGCCCCGGCCGCTTCATAGGCTGAAGCTTACAGGCACAAGTCACCATGCCCGGCCCCCAAAATATATTTCTGTTATCAGCAATATTTTTATAACAAAAAATTCAATTATCTTTTCTGCATTACAGATATATGTACTTAAAATTTTCAGGTGAATAAAATACTTAGAGAAATGATATATTAGCAACAAAGACCTATTACATTATGTGGATTTCTATTTGGACCATCAAATAAAAAATAGCCAAAATAGACATGCATGTGTGTGACATCTCTTATTAACTATAGGAGAATTTACTGGAATTTTTTTTTAGCAGAATAATTTTGTGGTTATGTAGCACAGGCTGTTATTTTGAGACTTGTATATAGAAATGTTTAGATATTCAATTAACTATCTGATTTTCTTGGAAATAATTTCAAATGATGAAAGGCAAAAGAATAAGTGAAAAAAATTGCCATGGAATTATAATTGTTATATTTGAGTGATACTTGAGACTTTATTATGCCCTGATATAATGTCTAAAATTTGTTATGTATGTCTATATGATTAAGAAGAAAATGGGTCATGAAAAATAATTCCAGTAATTTTAATGTGTAATTTTTGAGTGGTAAACTCATGTTCACCTTATTAGATCTGATGTACTTAATATGACTTTGTTAGGAAATGTATTTTTAAGACCCACTGGAATATATTTACACTTTAAAATGTTTAGCAAAATGAAAGAAGGTAAGATAGGATGTGATAGAGGTTATGAAATGTTGGTAGCTAAAGGGCACTGACAGGTACATAGGATACTTCATAATTTAATTTTACATGTATATGTGTGTATATGTATATGTTTTGTACATGTATATATATATTTTAATCAAAATAAGAAATTTCACACTAACAATAGAAAGTCCATTAATTTGCTAGATATGCAATGCAAATATGGCATCATTTCTCAGATGACTTATAAGGGAATGCATGATTTATTATTACAGAACATTTCACGAGGAGCTGGTATTAATTTGAAAATAAATGCTTTAGCATTACAGTAAATATCATTTCCCAGTTTTTCTATTTTAGCACATATTGCATTATTTTGATAATAATTGGCTTATAGCAGTATACATTCTTGTGAGTATTGTCTTCCTGAAATTATCTTCTGTATGTGTAGTCATATGAAAGTGTTTTGTACTTTTCCTATGGAATATTTGTTTATTACACTTTTCTACATTCATTATTGCTCTGTAATATTTAAGTCTTATTCTCACAAGTGGATACTTTTCAAGTTTGCCAGCATATCTAATCTGAATATAATTAAGATTTATCCTGTTTTCCTAAACCTCTTTACTATGTTTTTTATATTTTTTCAACTTTTCTTTGTTTTTAATCTTATTACATGATATTAATGAGTTTAATATGAGAAACTTACCTACTCACATTACACTTTAGATTCTCATCTTAAGCTCTTTAATTGTCATCATGAAAATGTAAAACTCCAGATTGCTGGGTTATAAAATAGTTACAATTTGATTCATTCTCTTTCTTTAATTTGACTCATTCTTCTTCATCCACTGTAACTAATTAATCAGTAACTGATATTTTAGCATTCGTTTTTAATTGCTTTTCTGGCTTGCTAAACTGACAACCAAAAGTGATATTGTAAGGTGGTAGCTAATACAAGAAAGGTTATGACTACAAACTTGTTAATTAGGCACCTACAAATTGTCTAGGTTGTAGATAACAAGCTAATTAAATATATCATTTAAACACTATGTATTGGTAGGAATCGTAGAGAAATACAATGATATTATAATATTTACAGTTAAAGGAAATGCATATAAGCAAGGTGCTATAGTAAGGGACATTTTCATGGATATTATAAGTATATATCTTAAGCCATCAACTATTTAAAATATAATATTTGAAATATTTGTTAGAAATATATGAAAACGTCTACGACCATACCACCCTGAACGCGCCCGATCTCGTCTGATCTCGGAAGCTAAGCAGGGTCGGGCCTGGTTAGTACTTGGATGGGAGAAATATATGAAACCATTTTGACCTGAAAGTAGAATATTTTTCTTCAAAATATGTCTTCACATTCTTGATGTCACACACTCCAACTTCTTTTTTTCAGTATGATAATTTGCTGAGAATTTCCTCTGGGACTATTATTGCACTACAAAAAAAAAAAAATCATGAAGTTAATGTTTAAAAAAATTGTGAAACAGTACATTTTTATGACGGTACATACATTTTGTTCCCAGAACATACTACTTGAGGAATTATTCTTCTTGCCTGCATTTATTTATTTAGTGACTATTTAACTGTCTCATTATCAAGTGATCATCACAGTCATAGCTATTAAGCTTTTATTATGTAATTATATGTTATTTTTCTGAACTATGAATTCTTAATAGAAAATCATTTTAGCTTATACTCTGGTATTGATGCTGATCAGCATATCTCTGATTTCAATTTTTAGAAGTGTCATGGTAATATGCCAGGGTATACATATTCCTTTTTTTAATTTATCTATTGTATGATATCTTAGAAATATATATGTACTATGAAACCTTTTTCATTAGTTCTGCAAACTCATATACATATATATTTATTTCACAGCTTTGTATTTCCCAGTGTTCACACCCTACCTCCCCTCCCTGATTGTTCCCTCTCTCTCCTCCCCCTTCGCCAATTTGTGTACGTTAGTTCGATAGCTCATTTTGACTTTTTCTCCTGGCCTTTTGTTTGTTTTTTCTATGTCCCATATATTAGTGAAACTGTTTGAATTCTGTCTTTTTATTTCTGACTTGCTTCTGCTAATATGATTTCTTCTAGGTACATTCATGTTATCATAAATTAATCAAATTTGTCATTTTTAATTGATGAGTAATATTCCAATTCCAGTGTGTGTGTGTATGTGTGTGTGTATACCATATCTTTTTCATTCATTCATCTGTTTTGGGACATTTGGGCTGCTTCCATGTCCTTACGATTATAAATAGTGCTGCAATAAACATCCAAGTACAGGTATCCCTCTGTATAAGTATTGAGGTTTCTTTTGGGTAGATTCCAAAAGACCCATTACTGGGTCAAATGGTAGTTCCATTTTTCATTAGCTTGAATATTCTTTTCAGAATTACTCTTGAAACCGGGTTGTTGAAGTGTTAGTGAGGGTCAAAGGAAAGTGCCAAGGTAAAGGGGCAGGTTATCACCTATGGATCTCATCCATGCACACAAATACAAGATCACCCAGATGCAGGGAACAATAGCGGAAAAATTTATTTAATAAACAGTTGAAATAGAGTTTCTAAGTCCACAATAGCTAATCACATCCAAGCGAGTGTCCAGAAATAACAAAAGGTCACTTGTTCAAGATAGCACTATCCTGTCAATGAGACCCTGGAGCTCATGGCACACTAGTGACCAGTGGGTCAGAATCTAACACAGTGGCAGCTCATAAGGGGGATGCTGAGATGACACCACAGCAAACCACAGCAACAGTGTGAGGCCATGCTGTATAACAGCAGAGGCAATGGCACAGGGAAACAGTGCTGGATGATCAGAAGAAATGAACAGTCCTCAGAGATGACCCACCCAGACAGTTTGCTGGTTTCTTGTCAACACTACTCGACAGCACCGACCAGTAGGATTGGACACCACCAGTCACCAGGTAGCAGTGTCAGAGACACCAATGTCACCAGCTCTTTGTGAGCGGTTGATAAAATGCTCAAGCCAGCACTGGGGGATGCCATCAGGTGAGGCTATTTTTAACCATCCCAGCTGGTTATGTCCCTTTTCTGGTCTAGCAACTAAAGAATGTCAGAGTCCTTGGAATTATCTTCATAGATTTTTTAATAATGAACAGGGGGGAAATGAGCAGAAAAAACCCAGCTGGAGATTCTAATTCTCCCTTCCTTTCTCCTCACCTTGCCTTCATCATGCTCTCCTCATCCATGCTCCCCTTCTTTCGTTCTCTCCTCCCTGGGCTCCCCTGGTCCTCTAGCCTCCCCTCAGGGTAACCCTGACTTTGACTCCCATCCCGCTTGGGCCTCGCTGTGCACACTTACACATGTGCAAACCCACTGGACCAGGTGTCTACAATCATGGGGAGGTGTCCAGAGGTGCTAGACCGATAGGCTAATGGCAGAAAAGCCTTTCCACCTCATCTACCCTGCAGTGGCCTCCTGAAGGAACCTCTATGTTGTCATTCTGTCCTCTCCCTCTGCAGGACTGCCTGGAAGCTGCCAGAGGCAGTGCTTCTGAACAATAGGTCCCAGGTGGGCAGAAATTCCCCTGCAGCTGCTTGTTGCTGCTGGTATTGTCAGAGTGACCAGGCTAGACACTGGAGTAGCAGGTTGGGTGTAAGTTAAGTGAGGAGTTCGTCACATTTTTTTTCTTCCATTAGCTTATGACCAGCACCTGTAATATCACGTCTTCCCCATGATTGTGATGGCCCAGTGGGTGTATGTGGGTGTGAATGTGCACATCTGGGTCTAGGAGAGATAAAGGGGTACAGAAAGAATAGGCAAAAAGTATATTAGAGCATCTGCAGGTGCATGAGAGAATATGAGAGGATAAGAAGGAGCGAGGGTGAGAGCAAGAGCGAGAGGGAGCCCAGAGAAAGAGCATGAAGATTTCTAGGGGTCTGGGTGGGGGATGCTTGTCTTGCCTGGTGTGTTAGAACCAAAAAAGAACCTATGCAGATTGGAAAGCCTGATGCTTCCCTTAAAATGGGCTATAAGGATGGTTACAATATAGTTGACTCTCCAGTTGTACTCATTGTGGAGGGATGAGCGATCTTCGACAAAGCCAGCACATCCATCCCACTGCTTAGGCAGCATGGTGGGAAGAGCAAGTTCCATGGTTTGTGCCGAGGGGACCCAGTTTCACTATTATTTGGATCTCGCCTGTCCTCACATGATTCTCTTATTATTATTTATATTTCTATAATGTATTTCTATCTCTTGCTTTCTGGTGATTTTTACAAAATTACTTAATTACTTAATCTGTAACTTTTATTTACTTTATTATTTTTAATTAGCCAGCATCCTATTTTTTTTTGTGCATCATAACTTTGTGTTCTTAATCCTCAGATATAAAACCTTTTTAAGCCTTTTCTAGATGTACGGCGTATTACATGCATTCTTTCTGTTTCTTCTGAATGTCTTTTAGTATTTTTAAATTATTATTTTATTCTTTCTTTCACTAAACTTTTCAAATATATGGAGATCTTTTTGGTCCATGCAAATTTACTATATGATAAATTACTCATGGAAAGCTCTGAATGAAAACTAAGAGAAAAAGTTTTACTAATGTGGATGAGAAACACAGATGTAGGTATAAATTAAGTATATCATTTCTCAGTATGCATGATTTTTAAAAGAAACGTATGTTTCTAGAATAAAGAAGAGGTTAGATCTCTACTGACAGAATATAGAATTCAATCATAATGTGGTTATCCTTTCTTTGTCAATGTGTTTCTGCCCACAGAGGACTATATCTACTAGACACTATCTCTGGATTAAATATCACCATTCTTCCTGATATCATTGTAACCTGTACACTTTGAAAGATGATTAGTTTTCTCCTTTAAATCGTACTTCTATATCATAAAAAAATAACAGGTGGTAACTTTGTATTTCTTATTCAAAATAGACATTTAGTAAGTCATAAATATGGTTAGTGACAAATCATCATTATACATTTTAATGAATGGAATAAAATGAAATGCATAAAATTTAATGTCTATTCCTTATAAATTATTAAACTTGTTGCTCCAGAAGCAAAAACATATACTTTAAAGTGCACCTATGATTATTTAAATATTCAACTCTGTAGCATCATCCGTTGGACCTAGTTTGGTAAATAAGATCAGTAAGCAATAATTATATATGCAAATATATTTGTGAGATTTGAATCCTTAGATTCTATAAAAACCTAGAAGCATGATTTTTTAATATTTGATGAGAAATTATGGAAATATGACCAAGTTCTTTAAGTAATGTCTCTATTTTTCTGAATAATCATCCATCAGGAAACAGACTCTTTCCGTAATTATATTTACTCTGAAATGCACTCACACATGATCAAATATTGTAGTAATTACTGGGTAGACTATTTTTATTTTTATAATTGTGTTTTAAGGAAAGTTTTGGCCAAATACTAGGGGAAAATTCTTGCTGTTTGTTGACAATCGTCCTTGATTTCTAAGTAGGGTAGTGACAGTAATGCTCAAGCTGTAAGAAATTGATATTGTTTATTCAATGTTTCCTTTAATTTCCCCCTCAAATCCAATAATGAATATTGAATTTATATCACCCCTGTCTGTTTCAAAACAATTCAAAAATCCTTTTAGAATTTTCTCAAAGACTGAAAAATATTGATGCTTTCTTGCATCATGCAATTTTGTATAAGAAATCCAAGAAAAGTGTTTTAATGATTCAGGTTCAAGTTTTATTGATACAAATCAACCATTGTTCCTTCCTATTAAAAAGATTTAAAGTGACACCAATAATTAAATTTTGTTTCATTAATTGCAAGACAAAGGGGAAAAGTCCATGCATTATAAGAAGACACAAAGAATAATGGAAGCAAACACTTAAAAGTATTTGTCACATAATAGACTGATATTAAAATCAATCACATTCCATAGCTTATGTCTCACTATCCCATGATTGCCTAATAGAATTTTTGTTTTTCAGTTCCAGGAAAAAGAATTACTGCCATATGAAAAAGAACCAGAAGTTCTTGACTTGAATGACAGGATTTCCAAGGGATGTTCTGATTTGATCTGTAGCTGGTATGTTAAATTATACAAAAGAAAAGAAAAATTCATTTTAATATTCTTCATTTCTTTATTCTGTGGCCTATGTTTAAATCTAGACTTGTGAAAGTCACTATTAAAATATAAAGGTGTTTATTTTTGAAAATTATTTGTGTTTGGTTTTATTTCCTTGTGAATATTTTAAATTATATCTGATCACAAGTGTGGATTTTAATACTGTCTGTGTACAGTTACTAAATTTTAACATCCAGAATGTGTACTTAGTACTCAGAATTTTTGTTGAAAAGTTGGACAATATAAAAGGTTTTGAAGCATTAAATATTTTTTATCAAATAGTAAAGTGTTTATCTAATGTGAGAAGAGTAAATGTGGAACACAAGCAGGGTACAGCAAAGAGAGCAATTTATATTTTATTGCTGAATAGAGAAAAGAAATATATCATGATCATTGCACATTTTTGAGAAGTAAATATGTGAACTAAATAAGAATTTGTACCTAGCATTAGTATATATAGAGATCAATAAACTAAAGAATGTGCTAAGACTTATTGTGATGGATGTGGTATAGCACAATTCTCCATAGGACATAAGTAGCATGTTTATTTTTTAACAAATACATGTTTTAATATCTACTGAAAAAATATATAGGAATATCAAACCAGTCAGTGAGATGTAGTTTAACAATCAATTTTTGTTTTTTATTATTTTGAAACATTTTACATGAAGGCAATCTACAGAGCCTTCTAAACATGCTATGTGTATATTACTAGAGGTATTTTTTTAAAAAAATCTTCTATATATTTTATTTCTACTGAAAAATATTATTATTCTTTACTGCATAAAGTGTATTTTTCCAAGTATACTGTGATATATAAAAAGTAAATAAAATGAGGACAGACGTATTAGCTGAAAATAAAGATGGTATTAACTTACATTGTGCTATGTTGCTTATTCTAAAAAATAGAGCAAATATGCTCCAGGAAATTAAAATGTAAGAGTTTTTCCTAGAAATACTACCCTCTTGTTTTCAAACATAAGATACAAGGTCTTATTCAAATAAATTTCAAAGAACATCTTATAATAGGCACTCTGCTTTTATCTTCAACAGGGCTGTTATTTAAATTAGAAGCATTACAGGACACTACACCCCCAAGGAAAAGAATACACTTTTTTTTTTTTTCAAATGCACATGGTTCTTTCTCTAAAATCGATCACATGCTAGGCCACAAGACAAACCTGAACAAGTACACAAAGATTAAAATAATACCAACCTTTTTCTCTGATCATAAAGGCATCAAATTAGAAATCAATAATGAAAAGAAAATAAGGAGAGTAAACACTGCATGGAGACTGAACAACAGGCTTCTGGAATATCACTGGGTAAAAGAGGAAATCAAAGAAGAAATTAAAACCTACATGGAAGCAAATGACAATGATGACACAAAGTTCCAAAATGTGTGGGACGTAGCAAAAGCAGTACTATGAGGAAAGTTCATAGCAATACAGGCCCAAACAAAAAGAATTGAAACAACCCAAAAAAAAATACTCTAATCTCCCAACTTGAGGACTATGAAAAGAGCAACAAAAAAACCCATAACCCAGCAGAAGACAAGAAATAACAAAAATAAAAGTGGAGATTAATGAAATAGAAACCAAAAAGACCATCGAGAAGATAAACAAAACCAAAAGCTGGTTCTTTGAAAAAATAAATAAAATTGACAAACCCCTGGCAAGGCTTACAAAGAAAAGAGGAGAGAAAACTCAAATAAACAGGATCATAAATGAAAAAGGAGATATTACAACAGACCCAGCAGAAATCCAAAAGATAATAAGAGACTACTACGAACATTTTATATGTAAACAAATACAGCAACCTGGAAGAGATGGACAAATTCCTGGAACAATGCAGTCATCCAAAATTGAACAAAGAAGAAATAGAAAGCTTAAACAGGTCAATCACAAGAAGTGAAATTGAGGCAGTCATCAAAACTCTCCCTAAAAACAAGAGCCCAGGTCCTGATGGTTTTACAAATGAGTTCTACCAAACACTCAAAGAGGAACTAACACTGGTACTATTAAAACTCTTTCAAAAAATTGAGAAAGAAGGAAAGCTACCAAATACCTTCTATGAAGCAAACATTACACTAATTCCAAAACCAAATAAAGATAGTGCAAAGAAAGAAAACTACAGACCAATCTCCCTAATGAACACAGATGCAAAAATTCTGAACAAAATCCTGGCAAACAGAATCCAACATTGCATAAAAAGGATCATCCATCATGACCAAGTGGGATTCATCCCAGGGGCACAGGGATGGTTCAGCATTTGAAAATCAATCAACATAATCCACCACATCAACAAAGAGAAGAACAAAAACCATATGATCATATCAATAGAGGCGGAAAAAACATTCAATAAAATTCAGCATCCTTTCATGACGAAAGCCTTGGAAAAAATTGGTATAAAAGGAACATACTTAAACATAATAAAATCTATATACTACAGACCCACAGCAAATATCATCCTCAATGGGGAAAAACTGAAACCATTCCAATTAATATCTGGAACCAAGTAAGGATGCCCACTCTCTCCACTCCTTTTCAACATAGTTCTGGAAGTCCTAGCTAGGGCAATAAGACAAGAGAAAGACATAAAAGGAATCCAAATAGGGAACAACGAAATAAAGTTATCATTATACATGGATGATATGATTCTCTATGTAGAGAACCAAGAAAAATCAACAGAAAAACTGATTGAAATAATAAACCAATTTGGTAAGGTAGCTGGATACAAAATCAACATACAAAAATCAACAGCATTCATATATGCAAAGAATCAATCAGAAGAAGAAGAAATTAGAAAAAAGCACCCCATTTACCATTGCACCAAAGAAAATCAAATACTTGGGAATTAACCTAACAAAAGATGTAAAAGACCTATACAAAGAAAACTATGAAAGATTCTTAAAAGAAATAGAAGATGATGTAAAAAAATGGAAAGACATTCCCTGTACATGGATCAGAAAAATCAACATTATCAAAATGGCTATACTATCAAAGGCCATCTACAGATTCAATGCAATTCCAATAAAGATACCAATGACATATTTTAAAGAGATAGAACAAAAATTACTGAAATTCATATGGAACAACAAAAGACCCCGAATAGCCAAAACCCTATTGACAAACAGAAGAGAGAATGGAGGTTTTACTATTCCAGACTTCAAACTGTACTACAAAGCCATAATACTTAAAGCAGCGTGGTACTGGTACAAAAACAGACAAACAGACCAATGGATCAGAATTGAATATCCAGAAATAGAACCACACATATACAGTCAATTAATCTTTGACAAAGGGGCAAAAAACATACCCTGGAACAAGGATAGCCTCTTCAGTAGATGGTGCTGGGAAAACTGGATCAAAACTTGTAAAAAAAAAATGGACCAGGATAACACCCTCACACTCTGTACAAAAATTAACTCAAAATGGATAAAGAACCTGAAAGTGAGACCTGCAACCATAAAATACATAGAAGAAAACCTGGGCAAAACTCTTCATGAATTTCACCTCAGAAATCCATTTGGGGAAACAACTATGGCTGGCAAAAAAATGAAGGAAAACATAAACAGCTGGGTCTATATAAAACCAAAAAGTTTCTGTTCAGCAAAAGAGACAATAAACAAAACAAAAAGAAACCCCACCAACTGGGAGAAAATTTTCACCCTCCAGACAAGTGACAAGGGTCTGATAACAAAGATCCACAGAGAGCTCTTACAGCTCAACAAAAACAAAGCCAAAAACCCAATCAAAAAATGGGGAGAAGAACTGAAAAGACACTTCACCAAAGAGGAGATACAGATGGCTAATAGACATATGAAAAAATGTTCCACTTCACTAATAATTAGGGAAATGCAAATTAAAACCACACTGAGATACCATATCACACCAGTAAGAATGGCCCACATAAATAAAACAGACAACAACAAATGTTGGCACGGATGTGGAGAAAAAAGGAACTCTCTTACACTGCTGGTGGGAGTGCAAACTGGTCCAGCCACTAAGGAAGACTGTGTGGAGGACCCTCAAACAATTGAAAGTGGACTTACCATTCGACCCAGCAATTCCACTACTAGGAATCTACCCAGAGGACAGGAAGACATTAATTCAAAAGGACACATGTACGTGCATGTTCATTGCAGCCCTGTTTACAGTTGCAAGGAATTGGAAACAAACCAAATGCCTCCAAACGGATGATTGGCTAAAAAAAATTGGTACATATACACAATGGAATACTACGCATCCATCAAGGAGGACAAACACATGTCATTTGCAGCAACCTGGATGGAACTAGAAAGACTCATATTAGCAGAAATAAGTCAAAAAGAAAAAGAGAAGTACAGGATGGTCTCACTTATATGATGGATATAGGGAAAAACAAACAAACAGATAATAAAAAATGAAAACAACCAATGGGACTGAACCATGGAGCGAGAAAGGAGGAGGGGGAAAAGGTGGAGGAGGTGAAGAGCATAAAAGATCAGGATAGTTAACAAATGTTAGTGACGTGGGAAAGCCCCGGAGTAAAACAAAACAAAACAAAACAAAAA
>PVHY01032290.1:0-11984 GCA_004024945.1 Uropsilus gracilis
CTGGGGGGGGGGGGCTTTAGGAATCCTATTTCTTAGAGTGAAAGCTTCCAGTTTACTGTTTCTTGACATTCGGCCAGCCTTTCTTTCCTCTTTTTTTTTTGAGACTAAGTCTCGCTATTTTTGCCCGTGGAACCGCAGGTTCACATTGCCCGGGGTACCACGGACTCAAGCAATCCCCAGCCTCAGCTTCCCAGGTAGCTGGGATTACAGGCGCGCACCACCATGCCCAGCTATTTTTGGGGACTAGGTCTCGCTGTGTTGCCCCGAGCGGGACTCAAACCGCAATCCCTAGCCCCAGCCGCTTCATAGGCTGAAGCTTACAGGCACGAGCCACCGGGCCCAGCTTTGGCCAGCCTTTCTATACTGCCCACCCCCAAACACACCTAAATGCTATTGGCTACAGTCAGTTGCAGCGTCCACTCTGGAAAACGAGAGCAACTGTTCGTCTGCGCCCTATCTGCGGTGCTGTGCTACGTGCTTTGCATACACTCGCACCTTCTGGCCACACATCTCAAGAAAATAGGGACAGGAGCGGTGCCCACTTGCAAGATGAGGACACTTAGGCCTAGGACCCTTTGCTAAGAAGACGCGACCACCATCTGAAATAGGGGTCTGCAGCCTCTCAGAGGCTGGTGCTCTGGATCACGGCTGGCATGGGCCTGCTTCCGAAGGATTTAAGCCCAAAATGGGTCTTGCCCACAGGTCATGGTGGTACCTGGATTCTTTGGCACCTGGGTTCTCTTCGCTTCATTTGGAGAGTCAACTGCTAGGCTGGGGGGCTAAGTTTTGTTACTCAAGGAAGAAATGGGTGTTCATTTTGCCAACGAGATGGGGCTTGCGAAGTTTGCTAGAGAGGAGGCAGCTGGCAGAGCAAAGATGGGGGGCAGTGAGTACAAGCACCCCAGCTCAGTGTCCAGTCTCCTGCCTCCAGGCACAGCTCCAGGCTTGTCCCAAAAGGGAAAGCTGCGACATCTTAAAACGCTCCAGTGGAGCGCGCCCACGCTGCCCACTCTTCTGATGTCATGAGACGGATTTATATTTCTATTTGACCATCTGTGCGATTCTTTTTTTTTTTTTTTTTGAGACTAGGTCTCGCTATTTTTGCCCGTGGAACCCCAGGCTCTCATTGCCCAGGGTACCACGGACTCAAGCAATCCCCAGCCTCAGCTTCCCAGGTAGCTGGGATTACAGGCGCGCACCACCACGCCCAGCTATTTTTTTGGAACTAGGTCTCACTACGGGCCCCAGGCGGGACTCGAACCACGATCCCTAGCCCCGGCCGCTTCATAGGCTGAAGCTTACAAGCATGAGCCACCGTGCCCGGCCTTGTGCGATTCTTTCTGTCATCAAACACCTTAAGGCTGACCTGTCTCCCATACTTTGGCTCCTTCCCCTGATCTGGGGGAACAAAGATGCAGCCCACGTTATCTTCATCCTGAAGCAGCACCTTCCTTAAGTGACCCTGACCTTGTCTCTGAATCCGCTCCTCATCTCAGGGCCCTGAGCACTCTAATGCAAGAAAGGAGACCACTCTGATCCGGGCCAAAGGACAGGGGGATGTGGTGAGTTCAGGAGCCCTTACAGGGGTGTGCCCAACTCTTCCCAGGGACCCTCTTCACCTGATTATCCAAATTGAGCTGTTCCCAGAGGTCATCGTGTAGGGCGGAGACCTCGGCCTCCAGGTTCTCATACGTGGTAGTGCTGGTGGCGAGGGCCTGCGGAGGGAGGGGGCACAGAGAGATTTGCCCACCACTCTCCACCTTGTCCTTGCTACTAGGCACGGGGCTCCTGAGGCCTGGAGTTTTGGGGCAGGAGGAGGGTGCATGGGGCACATTCAGATAACCTCAGACACTAGCCTTTCAAGAGGTGCAGCAGCCAGTCAAGGAGGAGACAGCCTGTCGCCTCCTTGGGGAAAGGCCCCAGGGGCACCATCACCTCCTCATACTCCCATTCTCCCTGGTGCTACAAAGCAGAGGGCAGAAAGCAAAGAGCCAGAACAGAGTTGTTTGCTCTCTGGAGTTTGGAGACCTTCCCATCTCTGGAACACGGTTCTTGGGGCTTCTGCCACCGCTGCCAGGGCCACTGGGTCAGAGGCCCACACCAGAGCTACTCGGTGCCCTCCAGGAGATGACCAGGGCAGTGGCATTTGCTGGTGTCCTGCTTCTCCAGGGAAGAAGACAGTGGAGAGCAGCACAGCTCTCCGAAGGACCCCCCTGCAGGGAGAGCTGTGGGAAGCGAGCCAGTTGGTGAGGGACTCAGCAGCGAGCAGAATGGCATGCTCACGCCTGCTGGCAAGGCTGTGTCCAGGTCTTTGTTTAGCCCCCTCCTGAACAGGGGCACCCTGTTCCCTCCATTAGAGGACAATTCCAAGCAGGGTGGCACAAGCTGGGGGAGGCTCTCGTGCCCACGCTTCCCCCGTTACCGTGGTCGCCTGCGACAGCTCCACGCGGATGTTGATCAGTTGGTTCTGCAGGGACTCCTTCTTGTGGAGCAGCTTCTCTGGGTAGGCCGGCTGGCTCCCGAACATTTCCAGTTCCTGGTGGGTCCCCATCAAGGCACTCTCCAGGCTCTCCTGAGAAAGGCAGGGGTCTGTGAGTGGCCCGAGGGCTCCTCCAGGAGGCCTTAGGCCCCTAGAGGTTCAAGCAAGTAGCTGAGTGGAGGCTGCCCACCCTGGCTGATGTCCTCAGGACGACTTTGGCAGGTCTGATGAAGGGCAGGCGGGAGGTTAGGGAAGGATAAGCCTTTATCAGCGTAGTCAAGATGGCGCTAACAAGCCCACTTCCTCCAGGCAGCCCGCCCATCGGCCCCTACTCAAGACCACGCCGTGGCGCTCACCTTTTCAGCTCGGAGCTGCTGCACCAGCCGATCCTGCTCTCTCACCACCTTGTTCTGCTCACACAATTTGCCCAGCAGTTTCTGTGCTCCCAAGAGAGTGGGGGCAAGGGAAGGAGAGAGAAGGGGGTAAAGGTTTGATGGTTTGATGGGTCGCTGAGAATTGGGTTGGCAGGGCCTGGCCCTGGATACCATCTCCTTTCTTTTCTGAGGGGCCTCAGGTCTTCGCTTTGACCCCGGAGGCGCTCAGGAACACAAACATGGGTCTTCACCCCAAGGACACACTGGAGGGGAGGTGAGCTTATTCTCTGATGAAGTGAGTTGCTGAGCAGGGAGAGGGCTGGGTGCCAGCTGCACAGTTCCTACACTCACTCCCATTCTCCTAGAGGCTCACAGAGGGGTGAGGAGATGACAGGGCCTCACCTCCCAGGTGGGCATTGACAGGAAGGGGAGCAGGGACCTCAACAGGCAGTTTTGGGAAGACCAGGGAACAAAGGAAATGGTTCCTCAGTCCTCCTAGACCATGGTTCCTTGCTCCCTCCAGTTCTCAAGGCAGCTGGTACGGGGTCCCTCCAAGGTCTGGTCCCTGCCACCCCCAGGCCTGCTGGATCTACCACCCAGGCAAGGCCAGGGGTGTGGGAGGAGGCAGGTTTTAAGTCAAAGTTCTCTTCTGAAAAGAAGTGTTTTTTTCTGTGCCCACACCTCTATTCATGGCTCTCCTCAAATACCGCCTGGGCTCCTTGCTCTGAGCCAAAACTCGCCCTCTGGATCTTTTGTTTCAGGGCCCAGCTTACCTCTACCTGTTTTATCCCTGACCCTCCACCCCTTATCCCACAAGCCCTTGCTGCCCTGTGCCACTCAGAGGCTGTTTAGCATATGAATCATGGGTAGCCACCTGCTGCCCCTGGCACCCCCCCCCTACACTGAGGCTCCATGAGGGCAGGGTGAGTCCATGTTCTTCCTTGCAGACACCTAGGGACTACGGTCATGCTGGGCAGAGCAGACTGGCTGATTTACCTCCAAACCAAGTCTGTGCTCCTGCAATAGGCAGATCCCACTGCTGCAGACAAGAGGGCCTGGAGCTCAGCGGAGAGAGACACATAGCCAGCAAAGGAGGTGGGGTGAGGACGTGTTAAGAACGAGGAAAGGGAGATGAGGAGGAGGCGGGCAGAATGCTGTCTTTGCGGTGAGAGAGGACATGAGTCAAATGTATGAAGAGCCACCAGGAGGAGAGAGATGGATGGGAAAACAGCCCCACGGGGAGCGAGGATGAGACCACAGAGGGGGCTAGAGTGAACAGGGGCAGGAGAGCTGCTCTTACATCTGTGTCTTGCTCGTTTAACTTGTAGGTGTGAAGGCTGTCCCGGAACACTTCTGGGTATGGAGGGACCTGCAGGAACACGAGGCCGGTTACCGCAACAGGGACGAATGGGACAAGCAGGGCGGGAATGCTAATAAGCGAGGTTCCATTCTTGCCAGAGGCTGTGGTCCATCACCTCTGGTAGCTTCCATTTCAGGAACCTGAGTTGAGCTAAGTCTCTGTCCCTGATGGGATGGCCCAGTCTAGATGCCATCCCAATGGTCCTACGCTGATTCTGGAGACAGAGGTGCTGCCCTGCTAGGCGCTGCAGTTTTTGCCTCGGTGCCATGGAGCCACTGCCAAGAGGTGCTCCAAGGGTGTCCAGCTCCCAGCGGCTTACTGGCACCGCCGTGAGAATGGTTAACCACTGGGCTTTCGGATGAGGATAAGACAGCGGGCCCCGAGCACTGGCGACACTGGAGGACAACAACCCTAGTCATTGAGCCCAGATGGAAGTGTCTCTGGGTCCAGCAAATGTCTCACCTCAACGACCATCAACACACACAGCATGTTCTACATGACTCTGCCATCGGACGAGTCCACACGACACCCCTCATGCCTTCACCCCAACGACATAGGCTAAGACACCAACTGAAACACAGGAACCCTAGACATCACAAAGCAGGTATGCGCCCCCCGGCGTGGCGTGAGATGTCGATGCTGGCTATTTGGATGGTTTGATCACTGGGACAAGATGGTTGTGAACCTGTGGTCTGGGGCTCAGCCATGAATGTGAAGAATGGAGGCAGACCAGGCAGAGCCTGGGAGATGAGGCCTGCAGATGGGCAGGTAGGGTGGGGGCGCCCACCAGATGGCTCCACTCGACCATGCACAAGCAGTGGAAATGATGCAGACAGGGACATGCTGCCAGGCGGAGGTCTTACTTGCATGAAGAGTTGGGCCCTGGGGGAAGAGTTTTCCACCATTCGGTTCACCATACTGATGAGAGTCTCGCTCTCACTCATCTGCAGCAGAGGAAGGAACGGACGATTCAAATGCAGCCCAGCGCAGGGGTCTCTCTACCCAACCCACCTGCTTTTGTTTTCCAGAAACTGAACAGGGCAGCTCCTCCTGGGGCGTCCAGCACCCACTGCTTGGCCCTCCCAGGGGACCTCCATCTCAGGACCAGCACTGAAGCCGCCCTCGAGGGAGGGGGTTGGAAGGCCACATGCCTTGCTGGCAGCTCTGGGGAGCCCCAGCGATACAGCACCCCAGGGGCGGAGGCTGCAGGTCTCACCCACGTTTCCAAAGCTGTCGCCTCCTTGCCCCCGGCTCTTGTGTCTCACACCGCTTCAGTCAAAGACCACATAGGCAGAGGGCAAGACCAACCTCACAGAATTCGAACTACATAACACGACTTAAAAACCTAAGACCTGTTTCTCGGATGGGAACTACATCAGCACAGGTCTCTCCCCGCCCCTGCCCACCTGTTGGCTCTAGAGTAGACAGGATTGCTAGACACGGTTTCCAGAGCTGGGCTGGATGCGTCCATGCTGGTCTTGGATGATGCAAAGGAGCAAATAAGGAGACTGAAGCGAGTGAGCCGTGTTAAAGGGACACCAGATATGGGAATACTGTTCTCTCAGCATGTTAGCTTTGTCTCAAGGGTCATGGGAATATGGAGAGGAAGAGCTATTTGCCAGTGAAATAGGGAAAGGAAAGCAGAAAGAGGGGGACAGATGGAGGAAGGGGTGGGGGGAGGAAAGGAACAAGGGAGGAGCAGAGGGAGGAGCAGAGGGAGGGAAGGGGGAGCAGACCCAATCAACTACGAATGCCGCCATTTTCCCCGCCTGGTTCCACAATGATAGCACTGAAAAGTGAGCATATCAGGTCTGTGCTTGGCTATGTCCCTTTAACTCAGTTGATCTGCAGGAAAAGGCAGAAGACAGAGGGAGTTGTGCAGGAGAAACGTTTGGGGAGGGGAGTGAATGAGGGAAGGGACAGGGCCGCTTAAGACAGATCTTCTGGGGTCACAATTCAGGGCCCCTGTCTTCCCAGTCTTTGTTGGACCCATACTGTATTTAGGCAGCAGACTCCAGTCTTGCTGGAGACAGGTGAGCACCACCCTTGGACCCCGTAATGGGGCACACGACACGCAGAAGGCTCTCCCGCCATCTAATTTTCCTACCTCTTTAGCCCAATTGGTAAAATGTATGATTTAAAAGCTTTCAAAGAGGCTCCTCATTGTGGTTAAATTTTTGTAAAATAGTTAAAAGTCAGTAAGCCATCAACCTCACTTCTATAAGGATCTGAACTCAGTGTCCACATCTTCCGGGAGTGTGTGTATGTGTGTGTGTGTGTGTGTGTGTGTGTGTATGTGTGTGTGTGTGTGTGTGTACACGTGCATGTGCCAAGCAGACCTTCAACATCAGACTTGGGGATGCCAGGGAGGCCCTGGCTCCTCCTGAGCCATGGATCACACTCTCCAGCCTGTGGGTCTTGGACACAAAGGAAGACAGTAGAAAATTCCCTCAGCCCACGCC
Source organism: Uropsilus gracilis (assembly GCA_004024945.1). Lineage (NCBI taxonomy): Eukaryota > Metazoa > Chordata > Mammalia > Eulipotyphla > Talpidae > Uropsilus > Uropsilus gracilis. The sequence continues at coordinate 6,676 of PVHY01032290.1, forward strand.
CGCAATTGGTGGCTCTGGGCTCTCAGCCCCAGGGGCCTCACCCCTGCATGCCAGCTCTGTCTCCAAAGAGTAAGAGCAAGGTGCCTGGAAGCAGTCCGGTGTCTTAGGTGTCCTAAGAGAGGCTGATTGGTGTTGGAGGTTGAGTTGAGAAGAAATGGGACAGGTGTCATCAGCAGCTCTCACCAAGCCGGACAAGGTCATTCTCCTGGTGACCGAGGCAGGAAGGGCAGACTCTACAGTGTGCATTAGGACTAGGCAAATAGAGAACCAGAACAGGCAACTGACATTTCCAAGGCTTGGGGGCAGTCTCTTGTGGGAGAACTTGGAGGAGAAAGCAGAGTCTTCCTCGGTGGCTGGTCCTTCTCAGACACAGAAGACTACTTTTAAGAACATTGTCCTGGATCTAGGAGGGAGGACCTGTGGTTGGTCCCCTGAAAGGTCATTTCAAAAGCTGCCAGTCAAGGACCAGCCCCTTTGTAAAGGCAGACAACTCGCATGGAGGCTTTGTGCAGCTGCTACAGGGAGGAAAGGCCCTCCAGGAGCCCCCAGGGCACTGCACCTGCCCCTCTACTCTCACGCTGCAGACTACACCCCCATGCCATGGCCATCCAGGGCTCCCCAGCTCCCAGTCCTGCTTTGGGGGCCTCCCCCTGGAGAGGAATGTTCATGGTGTGGATACCACATACTGTTTCTGGAATTATGCTGCAACATCCCTGAGGAATGAGAGCCGTCCCTGCTGGCTGAAATGTAGCCATGGGTGTGGCTGGGCCTCCAGGCCTCCTGCTCAGATGGTCTCCCCAAGATTCAGGCCCTGGTGAGTGAGTGACTTGTGAGTAGAACCACTGACAGGTGCAGCTACATCCTCTGATTTCAAGTTTATGGTTCTTCCTGCAACTTGAAGAGCACAGACTCATCCTGATAAGGTTTGTTTGACTTTAGCATCTTCATATATGGATGTTTTCTCAGCTATAAACTGGGCTAATTTTCCAGGCTCTGCTGTTCAGGTCATATGTCCTTGGCACATGAACTAACCCCTCTGAACTCTAGTGTTACCACTGCAAAGAGGGGTGATGCCAGCACCTGGCTTGCAAGGGCGTTATAAAGACTGCACAAGTGAGGACAGGAAACGTGCTTAGAATTGGAGAAAGCCCCCCCCCCCCGATTATGAGCAGCAGTGTTTTTACCTGTCCAGGCTGTTACCCCTTGACAAGACCGTGTACACCCAGCTTCCCTGGGACTTACAGTGCAGATCTGAGTCTTAAGAGTATGTGCTCACAGGATTGCCTAGCTTACTGACCCCGGTTGTCCAAATCCAGGAGCTCACGAGGCAAGGGAGCTCCTGGCTAGAGCTCTGGAGTCAGGGTCTCTCAGAGCCAGTTGCTCCCCTCTCTGGGAGGTATGAGGCCCAGCCTCTGCAGAATGCTCAGCTTCAAGGATGGGGTATGCACCCCCTCTGTAGCCCATACGGAGCTCCCAGAAACCCATGAGCCATGTTAACAAAAGAGCTTGGCAGAGGAGCTAACCACCACGCCGAATTAATATGTTGCAAACAGCACCCTAGGACGGCCCTCAGCTCACAGAAAGCCCACGTGACGGTGCGGTGCCTGCCGCAGCTCAAGGGCCCCGACAGGAAAATGTCTCTGACTTGGGCTGAACTCAGCCTCTAGCATTTCAGGCCCAGCAGGGTACCTTCTCTGCCAGTCTCTCCAGCAAAAATGCTAATTCCTACCTCCCCCCTGAGGGCAGTGCCATCTGGGCTGAACAAACAAGGGTGGCATTAATTATTAATGGGATCATTTACTATTCCCCTTCCCCCCAGGAAACTCCCAGCTGCCCTAAAGGGCTTTGAAGAGAAAGGGTGTGAAAGCGCAAACCAAAATATAAGCCACTTTGTTGTGTCCTGGTTGTGCCAACAAAGGTTGTCAAATGGATGGAAGATGAGGAGGTTGGGAGGAGGAGGGAGACGACGGGAGGGCAGGGGATGGCAGGGGGCACCAGCTCTGCCTACCTGCTGATCCAAATACTCTAGGTTTCTTTGCAACTGAAGGTCTAAAAGTTCATCCTACCCGGAGCCCGCGGCCCACCGCCAACACAAACACACAGGAACACGACAAAAGAAAACAATAAAAAGGAAGCAAAGCAGTTAAGAGTTAGCTGGGCAAGGACAAGGAGTGGCCCCCTCTCTGCCCTTGAGGAGCTCTGGGAAGGGAGGGGATGAGAACACGGCTGGCACAGAAGCTGCCCACTGGATGTATACAGCCTGGGGGAGGGATGCACTGAGACCCCAACTCCAGCTCCCTAAATTGGCCTGCCCCCCCCCCACTGGGGGTGAGGTGGGCACGACAGTGATCTAGTCAGACCCCCTAGAGGCTGTTTCTGAGTTTTCTGGAAAATCCCCTGCTTTTGGAAGGGTCATTTGCTCTGTGTTGCACCCCGTGGAGCAGAGTCAGAGGAGGAGGGGTCTGCAACAGGCCTGGGGGCAAGGATTCTGCCTGTTGGTTTTAGAGGTTCTCCCCAACACCCCCCCCACTCCCCCCACTGGAACAGCTACATCCAGCTCTCCAGATAGAGGCAAAAATTCTCAGAATAAATTCCGAGAAGAGACATAGCAGCAATGAAGGGGAGAGCAAATATAGGGGAGCCATTACATGGTAACTCCTTTCTTCCTCATCATCCTATTTGTCTTTTCCCTGGAAAGAGGCATTCCAGGCAAGGGCAAACTTAGAACAGCCTCAGGAGGAGGTCTCAAAGACCAGGTCTACTGCTGGGCGCTCCTGCCTGACTTTTCTTCCTAGCCCTGGAGCCAAGTCCCTGCGCCTTCTGCGTGCTGGAGAGGAGAGTTGTCCTGAGGTCAAGTGGGTCAGGACATACGCCCTCCACCTTGTTTCCGCACTGAGCCCCAGAGGAGAAGGGGATTTGGCACCACATCTAGTGGGGTCAGAGTCCTGGCTGTGAGGGGAAGTGTCCAGAGGCTGCTCAAAACCAGAGGGGCCAGCAGGGGTACAAGCATCCAGTGTCCCCAGCCCCGGGAGGAGGCAGGTGGGGAGGGCCTGAGGGGGTGCCGAGTGGGAGGTAGGACGTACCATCTTATCGTGGACCGTGGGGGATGGTGGGTAGTTGTAGGGGAACAGTCCTGCAGGGACTGGCCGCCTGTCTCCCAGGTAATCATACTGGAAGAGAAAGGGGATCGGAGAGGTGAGGGGGGTCCGGCTTGGACACAGGCTTCCCCACCAACTCAAGTTCAAGGTTGGGGATGGCTGTATCCAATCGCAGAGCACATCCAAGCTAGAACGGACAGCGCCTATGCCGCGATGTCCCTGCAGTCACCTGGCGGGCTGGCCAAGGTTTGAAAAGACACCATTCTCTCTGCCCTCTTCCGCAGAATGAAGGTGCTGGGCATAACTTGGGGCTAAAGACAGAGGGCAAAGTTCCTACTCAGAGGCAAAGCAACCGCCCAGGGACAGATGTTCTGTGGGGGGGGAACCGCAGGCCCAGTGGCTCCCGGGTCAGCGCTGCTGGGCCTGCGGGTCCCAGGGATCCCACAACTCCAGCTCTTCTCAGCAGGTGGTCGTAGGCTTCTGGGGGACTTTGGGGGGAGGAGAAGGGGCAGGTTGGCGGCTCACCTTGGGGGAGCTGATGGATCTCCTCATCACGTAGGCAGCAGGGTCAGCATAGATGTCCTCGCTGCGGGGAGGCAGACGCTCAAAGCGGGCGCTGGGCGAACGGACGGGGGAGTAAATGCGTGCCCGGCCGCAGGAGCCCTGGCTGGGCGAGCGGGGCACGGAGTGGGACCGGGGCTGCAGGGACAGGCGACGCAGGGAGCTGGAGGCGGCATCCAGCTCGTCGTAGTAGATGGTCTGTCGGGAGGGGCTGGGGACCCAGACGGTGCCATCCTGCCGCCCGTAGCCCCCAGGCTCCTTCCACTCCCGCAGCTGGTAGGCAGGGCCACCTCCGTTGCGGAAGGAGAGGCGCTTGTCTTCCAGGGCCCAGGGTGGGCTGATCCGGTCGTAGGCTGGCATGGAACAGATGCTGTCAGGCCGCACCCCTGGGGGGTAGTACTGGTAATCATCCGGGTACTGGGAGGAGTAGGGGCCGTAATACTCAGGGACCCTTCGGGACACAGGGTAGAACCTAGAGGGACTGAGGAAAGGCACTGTGAGGAAGGCAGGCAAAGCGTGTACACACTCCCGTGCCTCAGCCCCTGACCACGTTAACCCCGGGTTAGGGGTTTCCCTAGATGATCCGTACCCAGGATGTCCCCCTGATCTCAGACTCCCGCCCTCAAGCAGCTCCCTGAGACCAGAACGGCTGCTGTTTGGTGCTTCTGTCTTGGTCTCTTCAGAATGAACTACCCTTGGGAGGCTTCCAGCCTTATTAGCCATCTCTGCCAGTGTGGACCACTTTGCCAGCTTCTTTCCAGAGAGGCAAACAGAACGTAGGTGTACCCGGCCCCTGAAGGAGGTAAACTGAGGGGAGCAAGGGGCCACCTCCTTGCCCTGCTGAGTGCCTATATCCCAGGACTCACCCCCCCCCCCCCAGTGAGGACTCCTGAAAAGCAGGCCAGACACCTGTGCCCCAGGGCCAGCCCCCGAGGAGGGAGCAACCCTCCCGGGGGTTTCCCTGCAGCACTGCACCATGGAGACTCCAACTGCCTGAGGAGAGTTACCAGGCCTGATATAGTTAGTACTTAGTGATCTGAGAGCCAGTCACTGGGCTGAGGGAGCGAGTTGGTACAAAGGGCAACAAGGACCAACTAGCAATATTTCCTTGGCTTCTTTTTTTTTTTTTTTTGAGACTAGGTCCAGCTGTTTTTGCTCATGGAACCGCAGGCTCACATTGCCCAGGGTACCACAGACTCAAGCAATCCCCAGCCTCAGTTTCCCAGGTAGCTGGGATTACAGGTACACACCACCACACCCAGCTATTTTTTTGGAACCAGGTCTTGTTACGTTGCCCCAAGCGGGACTCAAACCGTGATCCCTGGTCCCCACCGCAACTTCCTAGGCTGCCGCTTACAGGCATGTGCCACCATGCCCGGCTCTTCTTTTCTAAAGAGCTGTTTAAAGTGGAGTGAGTACAGCAAATATCATCCTCAATGGGTTAGGGTTAGGAAGAAATAAAGTTATCATTATACGCGGATGATATGATTCTCTATGTAGAGAACCCAGAAAAATCAACAGAAAAACTGATTGAAATAATAAACCGATTTGGTAAGGTAGCTGGATACAAAATCAACATGCAAAAATCAACAGCATTCATATATGCAAAGAATCAATCAGAAGAAGAAGAAATTAGAAAAAACACCCCAT
>PVHY01032291.1:0-11987 GCA_004024945.1 Uropsilus gracilis
ATGGGCGCTCAGAGATTACCTCCTCCCCCAGACTCTTCCCCTGACCTTGAAGCCTTGCCTCTGGTGACCAGTATCAGGTTCTCTTGTCAGAACAAGTTCTCCACACTCCTAGACCCCCTCCCGCTGCCCCTTCCCCCTCTGCACCTCCATCCCTTCATCCTCCCATTACCCCTTCCCACCCAGTACCTCTTTCCCCTCCCGCTGCCCCTCCCCCCTCTGCACCTCCATCCCTTCATTCTCCTACTGCCCCTTCCCACCCCCAGTCCCTTTTCCTCCCCTCCTCGGCTCCTCTCGCCAGCCCACACTCTGGCTTCAGGGACTTTTCAGAGGACCAAGTGAGTGAGCACCAAATGAATTGATTTGCCCGACCCGCCCACGCATCCATCACGAGCGCAACCCAGTGAGGCCCCGTTTCGTTCCGTTCCGTTCCGTTCCGTTCCTGGCTAAAGTGTCTCCTCACTCCCGCAACGGCCGTCTAGGTGACGGTCCCTCCTCGGGGCCAGAACTTTCCCTCCCCTGAGCAGAGTTTCTACCCGCCATGGACCAAAGCCTTTATTCCCTATGACCTTGTTGGGAAGCGAATCCATTCTGGGCTTGGCCGCCATCTTGGGGCCTCCCGGGCCTAGATCAGGAGTGCTGAGGCACGATCTGTGTGGCCACCTTGGGAGGGGCAGGGAATTGGGGCCTATCCTCGACTGTCCCACTCAACACACATCACATTTTCACACCTGGCAAGTCTTCCGGAGCCTCTCTCGATTTCTCACAGCAGCGGCACGTGTCAGGAAAGCCTCACCTCCCGCAGCAGCGTCGTTAGCAGGAAGTTAGAGTTGAAGGACTATTTCCGGCTGAGCATCTGGGCTCCCAGAATGACCTGCGGTGGCAGGGGAGGCTGAGGGAAGGCAGACTGCGGGAGGACAGGGGGTGGGGGACATTGTAGGTGAAGAGCTGTGCTCTTGGCGACGAGTTCTGTACGACTTAACAGTATTATTGCTCATTGACTTTTAGTAGCTTCTGGTTCTTTTTGTGCTGAGCTTAGTTAGCTAGGCTTAGACCAAGATTTGCTCTTCCCCCAGAAACCACAGTAGAAAATATTTGGGGTCCTGCAACTAGCATGCATACCTATATCCTCCCCAGCTACATAGTCGGGGTAGGATGCGAGAGCTCTTTGTTTTCTCCTTTCTGTCGTATAGTCTCCTTCATTTCTTCCTATGTCTAACCTTGACTCCCTATGGATGCTGGGTTACATCCCTTCTGCCGACTTGAGTCCAAACCCTCACACCAAAGGCGTATACTCCCTAAAACCAATATGAGGTGCAGATTCACCTCATCTGGTCACTCCTGCTTGCAGTGTTTCAGAAATGGATGAACCTGAGTGTGAGACAGGCTTATATGTGTTCCAGTTTTCTGTTTTCCGAGCCCATCATTGGTCCTCGTTAAGGAAATTTGTACTGAGTTCGAGCAGGCCAATAATACCTTCCCTTTCTAATTTCAGGCCTTTACCTACTCCCACTAAGCTTCTAGAGAACCCTGTCGTAAAGTGAGGTGTCTCTTAGTCTGAGAACTCTGCCTAGCACATTTTTGCTGACATGAACATAATTGAGGTGGTGGATGAACCCCAGGGTTCACAAAGAGGGGAAATATATATATATATATATTTATATATAAATTATATGTATATGTTTTATATATATATATATTATATATAAATTATATAATAAAAAATGTTCAAACCTTTCTGGAATAACCATGATACTTGATATTCTATTTTAATTCATATCTTATAGTATACTTGGATGATTTTTAATTAGGATCAGTCTACATCCACTAATAATCTTAAGATTATTAGCACAGTCTCTGAACTCCTCAACACAAACTTTAGTGCCATTCTGATAACCCGATAGTCCTAGAATACAACTCAGATTCCTTCAGAGCAGAAATTCATTTTCCAGAGTACACTGATAGACTCAAGTCTATACTTAAATCCTGGCCTTTAACCTGTCCTATTATCTGCCTCTACCACCTGCCAACATGCAGGTTTTAGTTCAATGCAGAGTTAGTGTTTCCCAGGGCTTTAAATAGCTTTATAGTTTTGGGGTTTTTTGTTTGTTTGTTTGTTTGTTTTTGCTGAAGCTGTGTGGATGTTTATTTATTTTTGTTATTCCATCTTTAGTTTTCCAGGGTTGGTTTGGCTTTTTGTTTGTTTGTTTGGTTGGTTGGTTGTTTGGTTGGTTGGTTGGTTTTGAGCATGGGAAACAGCAGTTTAGTTATTGTTCTTTGTGGGTATAGTAAAACAATAAACCTGTGCATATGTTAAGGAGAATTGACATCTTTACAATAGTCTCTTTCCTGTTAATAAACATACTCTATTTAAGATGTTTTTTATAAGCCTATCAGCAAATTTTTAGAGTTGTTTCCTAAAGAATTTGTACATTTCTGTTCAGTTTTCTATTAGTTGTATTTTGGATATTGTAGTTGTGAATAGCGTTTATTCCATTACATGTTCTAACTTGTTAGTGATTTCATTTGATCAGATTTGTAATTTTGATTTCAGTATATATGCTGTCGAAGTGAGCGCAGGGTTTGTAATTTTGATATAGTGATCTTTTATGCACCAGTTCTCTGAATTTCCTTATGTATAATCTGCACCAATTACTTTGGATCTTCAGATTATTTAATTAGAAGAATTATATTAGTATCATCATTATTTCTTTCTTGTCATTATTCTTAACTGTATTTTGTGAAGAGCCATTCACTGACCAAAGGAGCTCATGCAGTGAGATAGAGCAAACTGCATCTCACCTTAATTGCCTCTGGCAAACTAAAGCAAAAATCAAGCACTAAATTCCTCTAAAGATGTAATTGGCGCTGCTGCCCCTCCAAAAATGCTTACGTTTAAAAAATCCTCCTTTACAAAAATAGCAACCTCCTTGTGAGCTATCCCCCTGCCCTCAATTACCTCTCAAAAATTAATGTTAACCAGTTTAATTGTACCCTCACCGTTTGCCTTACTTTTAAATTCACGCAATCCTTACCCTGTCTTTATAAATACCCCTTCCTTTTGTTAATAAATTGTCATTTAGTTCATTACTTTCAAATCAACCCTTAGCTTCCATAGCTAAAAAAAAATCGCTCTCATAGTCTCTTTCTTGTACCTTGCACTCAGCTGCCAACAGTGTTTACTTTGGTATTTGTATTACTTGTAATAGTTACAACCAGACTGTTTTCATCCAATTCTCCATAGTGGATTTAATAGCATATATCTTTGTCTTCTTCTGGACGTCATTGGGTATGCTGGGAATGTTTCACACTTAGTGTGTCCATCTCTGATCTTACAGAATGAAAATTCTCATCTAACGTAGGTTTGCTAAAACTTTTTTTTTTTCGTCAAAGGATTTTTCTTTATCCCTGCACATGGTTCCATGCTTTACCACTTTTTATGCTAACGTAATGCTTTCTGGCTGACACTGCTTCCTAATGTTAAATCATTGCCCTATTGGAAACATTGTGGATTTTTTGGAATATTTGTCTCTATTGAGTGAACCTGACCATAGTGTCATTGTACTGAAGGATCCTCATCTGAACTTTGTATCAAGTATAGGCATCCTGTTAGATTGGTTGAATCACTCCCACTCTTAGTATAGTTTAGAAAAATTTTCTGCATGGAGATGGTGGTTAGTTTTTGCTTCACCATTTGATTAGCAGGTCTCTAAACCTGGCTAGTCCCAGAACATTTTAACAGTACCTTGGGTCGGACCATAGTTTCAATTCATATTGTGTAACTGAAGATTTTTATGTCTTTATGGACCTTTTCAATCATTTATATTTCACTAAAAGTTGCTGTGTTCTACTTGAGTTTTCATATTTAGAAATGTGATATTTAAATATAATCCTTTTTTGTTAAGATGAAGATACTCAACAGTAATCTTCCATCTTTTATTATAAAGATTCTCAATATTTATATAACAGTACAGTGAATGATGAGGCCATTATCTGATATGAATCACCAGAAATCTTCAATTTTTACATATAAAGTCCTGTTCATATTAAGGTTTAGTATGTGTTTGTTTATTAGCAAACTGTAGGTCACAATGTCCACTTCCACTCAGAGATTATGATGTCTGTTTCTACTTACTGATGATGTTGGCCATCATCATCTTTATCCATTAATCCATTGAAGGCTGGGAGTTGGGGGAGCGTGGGGAGTATGCATTTTGTAATTCTAAAATCCTGTTATTTTATTACCTGAAATTCTTTGGGTAGAACTTTGTCTTTGTCCATTATTTATTATCTTGATAAATTGGTAATGTTTATCTGTACTGTCCTCTTAAGATTACTCGATCCCTTCTTCACCTAAGTTTTGCACTATGGTATTTATCTGTTATTATTTCATCTACTTTCATTTGTGATTGTAATACTTATCAAAATTGTTATATAATTCCTTTCAGAGAACTAGTTTTCACTACTTCTACATTTATCTTCATTATTCTCTATCTTCTATTTCTTTGTGTTTAATATGTTATTTTTCCTGTAGCTTCTTGAATTATTTTGGTGCATAAAACATTTTTCTGGTAAATCTGTTTAATGCAAAAAAATCTCTGTTAAGTACCTCTTGAGCTATCTCCAGTAATGGTAGTATTTATTCAATACACTTATGTATATTGCCCAAATTGTTCAAAGTTGAATATCTCTATTAATGCTCTCATAATATGTAGAATATGTGTTTATGTATATGAACACTAAGGGGTTTAAAAATTATTCCTGAACACTGAAACATTTATATAGAGGAAATGGCACATTTCAAGGTCCAAGACGTGCTTTGCTTTGTTATATTTTACTTATTAATCATATAAGAGATTTGAACAAATTTAACTGGTAGTTTTATTTTCTCAGAAGTGAAAGGAAGGTTTCACATGAGAAAATCCATAAAAATAATTGGCCAACTGCAAAATTCAGGGATTAGGAAAAGAGAAATTGCTCTAGATACATAGATTTTATTTTTTCAGACAATTTTTTATTAACAGAAAAATTGGGCAGAAAATACAGAAAATTCCCATTATCCTCTCACCGCCTCACACACACAGTTCCTCCTATTATTAACGCCTTACCTTGTGTTAGTGTAGTATATTTGTTATAATTATTAACCCTATATGGATACCAAACTAAAGACCTTAGTTTACACCAGGGTTCACCCCTGGTATACCTTCTATGGATTTTGTCAAATATATAATGATACATATCCACCATGCAGAATAATTTCCCTACATCAAAATTTCCCATGCTTCATTAATTCGTGCTTCCCACCATCCCTTGATTTTTATGCTACTTCCAAAACGTTTCCTTTTTCAAAATGTCATATAGTTGAAATTATATGGTATGTAACTCTATTCAGATTGACTTTTCACTTAGCAAAATGCACATAGGTTCCTCCAGGTCTTTTCATCATTCAATGATTCATTTCCTTTTTATCACTCCACAAATTTTGATAAGCTCATTTTCATTTTACTTCAGAATATTCTTACAGATTTATTTTTCATTTTTCTTTGACCTGTGTGTTATTTAGAGGTGTTATGCTTAATTTCCAAGTATTTTGATGTTTTCCCGCTGCTGTTCTGTTAGTAATTTTTAGTTCAATTCCATTGAGTTCTGAGACTGTGTATAATATCCATTTTTTAATTTTGCTCATGTGTTTTATGGCAAGGAGTGTGATCTATCTTGTGTGTTCCAGATGAACTTGCAATAAATATGTTCTGTAGTTGTTAGGTTTTCTAAAAATGTCATTTAAATTTATTTCATTGATGGTGCTGTTCAGTTTACCTATACTCTTCTGACTACTGCATCTATCAGATATAGAGAGAAGTGTGTAGAAATAACCAACACCATACTTGTATCAATGTAATATATGTATATATATATATACACATACATGAGCAAGGATGTAAAATAATGGTAGTCATATATATATATATATAAATCATACAAAATATGGTCTCAGAACATATATATGGCTTGCCATCATATATATATATATATATATATATATATATATCTACCATTATTTCTACCATTATTTTACATTCTTATTCATTTTTTTTCAAAAAATGTATTTCTCCCCACCGGTCACCAGAGTGTTCCAGCTACTAAATCACCTATAATCCTATACCATACATAGTCCATTGTTGCTCACTCCCCCACTTTTTCTTCCCTTTTCCCTCTGTGCTCTTCCCCCTGCTCACCTGGATATTTCAAATCTATGGTCAGCTTTTCCACATGTCTTCCATGTGTTATAGCTTCATCTGACCACTCAGCTCTGCCCTCATTAGATGCAGCAGAGGCTATGGAACCTCCCCTTTTATGGACATGCCTCTGTTACAACTCCAACACTGACTTCTGCACCAGTGAACTGTGACTCTTTGTATCTATCAGCTTATCTCTCCATTTTTAGCAGTTTGCATCTTGACTTCAATTCTCTGATTGATCTAAAAGGAGTTGTCAACTTTCAGTTTGCTTCAGTTTTTTCTTTCTTTTCAGAGGTGAGACAGACAAAGGTTAAGCTCCTTACATGCTGGACTAGAAACTATAAGTGACCAAGAAAATTCTGCTTTCAAGCTCAGTCATTTTGTTTGGCAGAATTAATTTCCTTTTGACTGTAGGACTTAGAATTTTTTTCCCCTGACTGTTGCTTAGAGACTAACCTCAATACCTAAACACAGCCTGTAATTTCATGCTACATTGCCCTCTTCATTGGCCAAAACATGGTAGATTTCTTCTTAAAGACAAACAGGGTCACAAGAGCATATATGAGAGCAAAGTGGTGTCTTATATAATACCTGCTAACAGGGTAGTGTTTGATGTGTCATATAATGCAATTACTGAAGTAAGTTCCCAGCACCTTTGTCATAATCCACCTTTGTCATAATCCTTCCCTTAAAATAAAAACACAAGCCCTACCCACACTTTAGGATAAGAGGGCACAAAGACGAGATCATCAGAAGGTGGAGATTGTGGAGTCCCCAATAAAACTCTGGCTGCCATAGTTTCCCCTTGATGCCCCCATTGTTTCATGGCCCTACAGTAACAAAAATATACTTCCTCCTTTCAAAAACCTCAAAGGCCTGACCCTACAACATCAGCTCAAAATTCACATCTCTTCGTTTAAATCAAGTCCACCAGCTGATGATGACACTCAGAATGTAGTGTTTAGTACAAGAATCTGGCACATAACATATGTGTATATGGAGCTACCAAACTGTTATCTGGTTAGAAGGAGGCACGGTTTCACTTTACCAGCTTCCTAAACCAAAGGAAAACCTTTACCTTTTTAAATCTGATGCAAAATAGCAAAAACTTTTATCAAGCATTAGCGTCCACACAAAAATTATCACTTAGAGACCTCTTGCTTGTCCCAAGGCCTTTTTTGTTCCAAGCTAAAGAAATAAAAAAAAAATAAACACTTTATTTCTTAGACCTGCCCCTTGCTTGCACCCAGGGTTCTTTCCTGCCTGCAACTTTTCATACAATACCAAAGCCAGATCAAACTCTCAAAGTCATCAGGCTATTATTACCAAGTAAGCAAGTAAACTCTGGTTATACCACCATATGTACTATGAAGTGAGCATGTAAAACCCTGATTACCTCACCATAACTGTCCTTTACTCCCTGGTCACATCACCTCATATCCAAAGATGTCCTTAATTTCCTAGTTACTGTACCATATGTCCAATCAATCTGAGTTCACAAGCACGTGATCCAAATGTTGGGTGTTCCTTTCTTCTCTCTTGGCGTCTGTTCCAGCTTCCTCCAAACATGTGGTCCAAGACATGGTGTTCCTCTTCTCTTTCGGCGTCCATCTCAACTTTGGGTAGTAGAAAAACTCCATGGTGAAACAGGCACCAACACCAGGTCCATCTTCTCAAGGCTCACTCACCATCTCCCCAAAGACATTTAAATCAAACTAGATACAACAGGCTCCAACACAAAGTTCAAATCTCCAAGCCCTTTAGACTCCTTTAACACACACCATCAGCTTACATATGCTGAGACTCATGCGTTCAACTGCCCCAGACCTTTGCCTGTTTGAAGCAAAGCTCACAGCCTCTCCGCCTTCCTGTCCTGCTGCAGCCCAACATTGCCCCCAGAATGACAGATCTCTCACCAGCCCAGGCTGATGCCTGCAGGCCAAATGCAGACTCCTCCTCTCTGCCTAGGCCACCATGGCCGGGCCCTCATGCTCCCCCAAAATGTCCAATCCCTGGTTCCTCACACTTGTTCCTTTTATCTCTTTCCCTTGTTCCCCCTCCCTTTTGGCAGTGGAAGCTTGTCTCTGCACACCACAAAAGCCTGGTTTTCTTTTCTTACCCCTTTCTATCCTCCTCAGAGAAAACTATGAATCCTGATAAAGGGGCCATCAACTGCATCCTCGCATAATCAGTCTAATATTTGTTCACCTGAACCCAGAAACAATAAATTCATAAAGTTAAATATTCATAAATATTCATAATATTGCCAAGTCCTTCTTGAAATTTACAATACTAGAACAAAAGGGAAGTAGCTTCTACTTCCCAGCTTCATTCTTCTTTTCCAGGGTCACTACTAATGCATAACTCATCAGCTATGCTAATGGTGGATGCCACATTAAGGGCCTATTCAAACCCACTATTGTCCTGCAACAAAACAAAAGAGATGACTCATCTGTCCCACTATAACTAAAGCACAATGTCAGGACAGGCCTAGGATATTAGCTATAGACATGCCCGTGTCAAACAAACATAATGAGAGGTAGAAATAGTTATTAGACTATAACACTTCTGAAATCCCAGTGAGCAAAAGCTGCGGGTTTCTTGATTAGATTTCAGAGCTTGAGAATAATTCTCCTGTCAGCTTCATCCTTTGGGTTCCCAGTTCCAAACAGATCTTTGTGTTAGCCTTACTTTTTTTTTTTAATGAAAGGACACCTATGTTTACAGTTAGGAATATAAAATAATTACTTTGAGAATAGTTATCAAATACAGTGGGACAAGCTTCCACATAATACCTGCCTTGCCTCCTCCCTACCTTACTCAGAATTCAAGGATAACTGCTAAGAGCCATTTTGCATTCTAGGCTTCAATCTGTCAACTCTGTTACGTACCACTTGAGACTTGGCACCAATTCAACACCCACATAGTCTATCCTCACCAACCACAGGATTACATTTAAACTTTGGTACCAGTGAAGAGCTCCAGATTCCCCAAATTCCTAAACAAACTTTGCTCAGGGCATTTACATTAAACCTCTGACTCCCACCTTCTATCCCTTCTTTTAAGTTATCCCTCTGGGCTACCATGATACTCTTCCAACTTCCAACTGCTCCTATTACAGAAATCCTAGCATCCTTAGAAATAGTCTGACATTTTCTGAAAAGGTGATACTGAATTAATGTTTACAGAATGAGTGAGCCGGTGAATGAGCTAATGTATTACAATTTAGTTTTTATTATATTTTCAGTAAGTTTAGTAAACCTGTTAGTGCACAACTGGAGGAGTACCCAGGGATGTCCAGTCTTGCGAGCTCTAAAATGCAGTTTTGTCATTCAGCACATAAAGACAAAGGAGAAACTGAGTGTGGAAGAACTTTAATAGAATTCTTACACATGGAGAGCGATGTAAACATATTTTTACTAACAGTAACTTCCTAAAGTTTTCTGCCCCATTTGTGTGCAAATTTTCAGCTAAACAGGTTCAGGCTGATGCAAGGCCACTCAGGCCTGAAAACTTGCCACCAGCCTAAAGAACCTTCTGGCAGAGAACTATAGAAAGGGAGTTCTAAAGCAGGTCTCAGGAAACTGGGCCAAAAGGAGACACCATATCAAGATAATGGCTGCCACTGTCAGCCTCCCACATGTCTCTCACCTACATGTCTCTTCTAAATGTCTCTAGAAGTCTCTCCTTTCATGTCTCCTTCCAGCAGCACTGAGGTGCAAGTTAGCCATGGGAACAGATCTCCCTTTCTTCTTCTTAAGAGTCCACTTCCCCTCCATGTTATATAGCTTCATGTGGCTACTCATCAACTCATCAACACCATTCGTTAGGTGAGGGCAGGGAAAATGGTATTGCCCCTTTTTATGGAGATGCCTCTGTAACAAATATCAGTGTGTGTGTGTATTTTTAATTTCTCAGAACAATAAAATGAAAGTTTTGGGAATCTAAGGGTCAAGCATCCCTTACTGTATCTCTGTTTTTTGTGCACAAAAATTTTACTGAATTTTACTGAATTATTTCGTCACCCCCAAATTGAGGGTTCATCTATCTAATGTGCATGAATGACACCATCTGCCACCAGGATCTAGGAAGAGAAAGTGCTTTCATGCAAAGTTGACGCAGCTGGAGTTAGGAGTCCCAAGACTCAGCTATGCCTCTCCAAAATAAAAAGGGAAATAGGCTAATATCTCATTTTAAGAAGTGGGGCTTGGGAAAAGGGGAGAGGTGAACTCCATAAGCTAGGGGGTGGGCTGGGGGCATAGGAATGCAGGTTTGGCAGGATATCACTGGGTAACATAGACAGAGGGACCAAGGAGTAGGTTTGGCTGAAGTCATGGGTGGTAGTGGGCATTGTCCGTATACAGGCTGCTCATCAGCTCTTTGTGGTGTGTGCATGCCTGCGCACAAAGTGCTGAGTCCAGATGCTAGATTTTCTTTAGCTGGAGAAGCAGAATTGTTCAGGAAGAACAGGTTAGACTTAGTGTTGTCGCAATAGGGGTGTTACTTATCTAATTTAATTGAACAGATAGGACAATAGAAAATGGTTAGACTTGGTTAACAGTTAAGCTATGGTCAGGAAGAATGCAAGCCTAATTTCAAGATGCATCAGCTTTGGGAATTGGTCTAACTTTCATATTTCCAAAGGAACAGTTCCTCAATTGCCTGGTATCCTGTTTCAGATTCTTAAACAAGATAGAAAATATCCCAATTTGCTTTTCTCAGGTTAAGATCTCTAGAGGGCTAACTTTCACTTACAACTTAAGCCGATTGCATGTAACTACAATACAAATTCATTGAGGAGAAATCCACATTTCAATAATATAGGCATAAAATTTCATTGGCAGCAAAAAGTGGGATAGTAACTATCCTCTTAGGAAGTTTGGGAGACTGATGACACAGGGTGGATAGACCCCCAAGTTGCAGACTTCCAGGATCTGGTCCATCTTCAAGGAGGAGGAAAGTTGGCACTTCACGGGATGAGAGTCCCTGGCAGCTTGTGTTGGATTCTGGAGAAGACATCAGGACCATGGGCAAAGGCCATAACATCGCACGTTGCCTCAATTTCAGTGCCATGTTTATGCCACTTCTTAGAGGCATCTTATCAGCACCACCAGTTAATTTTTGATTTAAGGGTGGGGGCTTTCCATAAAGCCTGATTATTTTCTTTATCAGTGTCTTTATAAACAAAAGGTTGCTTTTTATTGGTGACTTAAATTGCTGTTTCATAATTTCTCTATCTTTCCATCAGGGTCATTACAATATTAATACATATGACAGATTTGCAAAGCAGCATAACTCCTACTCTTAAATTTGGATCAGAGCAGTGAAAGTATAATCAAAACGGTGATTCATAAACTTATATGCTTAAGCTATTTATATCTTCTATTCAAAGAAACATGTAAGGCCGAGCATGGTGGTGCCTGCCTGTAAGTGGCAGCCTAGGAATCTGCAGCCGGGGCCAGGGATCGTGTTCGAGTCCCGCCGGGGGCATATAGCAAGACCTAGTTCCAAAAAAATATAGCTGGGCGTGGTGACACACGCCTAGTAATCCCAGGTACCAGGGAAGCTGAGGCTGGGGATTGCTTGAGTCTGTGGTACCCCAGGCAATGTGAGTCTGCAGTTTCTCAGGCAAAAATAGCGTGACCTAGTCTCAAATTTAAAAATAATTAATTAATTAATTAATTAAATGGAACATGTAGAAATGACTGGAAAGCAAGCATAAAAGCAAGAATAAAAAGAAGGAAGGCAATA